>PVKB01000483.1:0-128786 GCA_004027205.1 Ctenodactylus gundi | reverse complement strand
GTTTATGTGGTGCTAGGGAATTGAACCCAGAGACTTGCACTTGCTCTATAAGTGCACTTATCTACCCATTGAGCTACTCCTCCTGCTCTTCATGTCATTTTTTGAGGGTGATGAGTAATCTAATCATTTCTAAATTTTACAATAAAGTATGAAATACTGTTACTTGTTTTTGTGTTGTCTTTCGTTTGTGTATCCTTGTGGACATAAAGGATGAAAATCTCTTATGATAGAAAATACATTCACCAAGAGTGGAGGCACTTTACTTATAATCTCAGCACTCCAGAAAGCTGAGGTAGAAGGAATGCAGATTTGAGCCCAACCTGGACAACTCAGACATTGTCTCAAGATTAAAAAAAAAAAAAATTGGAGATATAGCTCAGTGCAAAGGCCTTGGGTTCAATCCTCAGCACAACGAATAACTTTTTAAGATCAAGTACTTCTGGCTCAAAAATAAACCTATAATCCTAGCTGCTTGGGAGACCTAGGCAGGAAGACTTCAGGTTGGAGATATAGCTCAGTGCAAAGGCCTTGGGTTCAATCCTCAGCACAATGAATAACTTTTTAAGATCAAGTACTTCTGGCTCAAAAATAAACCTATAATCCTAGCTGCTTGGGAGACCTAGGCAGGAAGACTTCAGGTTTGAACCTAGCCAAAGCAATGTAGTAAAGCCCCATCTCAAGGTTGATTACATAGGTCAGTGTTGCCAAGGTTCTAGTTTAAAAAAAAAAAAAAAAAAAAACTGCTGTAAATTAGTAAAATGCTCCTGAATTTCTTTTCTTTTTCTTTTTTTTTTTTTTTTAAATTTAGAGACAGGGTCTCGCTCTGTAGTCCAGGCTGGTCCTGAACTCACTATGGAGCTCAGGCTGGCCTTGGACTCAGGGCAATCCGCCTGTCTCAGCCTCCCAAGTGCTGGGATTACAGGGGTGCGCCTCCTTGCCCCGCTTATGTGATGCTGGGAAATCAAACTCGGGTACTTAGCATTTGACTTTGTCCTTGCTAAGCAAGCGCTTTAACCACTGAGCCGTTCCTCCAGCCCCTGAATTCCTTTGTTTACTGGAGCTATGTTCTTGAATAAAAAAAGGCTTTCTCATTAACTTCCTTGAACAATTTTATAAGAGATCAAGTCACAACAAAAGATTCCAGAATCTAAGACAAAATTGTGGATCACATATGTAATATTTGTTTAGTGTTAAAACATGTTAAACTTATAATGGGATAAGGATTCATTTTTATATACCTGTAGAGCTTTTATATCTATATATGTATAGATATAGATAGATATATGTCTGTGTTTGTGTGTGTGTATATATATGTATGTATGTGTGTATATATGATATCCCAAAAGGTTATTGACTTTTCCTATGTGTGATAACTTTTAGAATATACTGTATTTAATTTAGTGCTTGCATAATTTTTCTCTTAGCATTAGTTTTACTTCAAATTAATCCTGAGAAAATAAACTTTATATTACATTTTTTAACAATTTTATATGGGCTTGTTTGTTTTTGTAGTACTGGGATTGAGCCTAAGGGCCTTGACACTAATCTGTATCCCCAGCCAATTTTTAGTTTTGATTTTGAGACAAAGTTTCACCAAATCACTAAATAGCCAAGAGTGGGCTTGAACTTGGAATTTTCATGTCTCAGTTTCCCAGAGTGCTGGGATTATAGGCCTGCAGCACTGAGCCCAGCATGATTTTCTATGGATACCGGCTTTTGGGATAGCATGTGTGGTGATCAGACCAAGGGCTTGCCTCTGACCCTCTCAGTAAGTGTTCTACTGCTGAGCTATACTTCCACCCCTTAGTTGCATTTTTTGAAGAGTTTATTGTTGCTCTTTTGGTTTGCTTTGGAGGATAGCTGACATATTTGTTATATTAAACATTCAGCCAAATGTCAGGAAGTAAACTGCCAGTTAAGAAATGGTTCTTTTGGTGAAGTTCTCCTTCTATATTGATCACTTTGATCTGTTTTTTTAGGTATGAATTTTAATACCATGGCTGCCCTTGCCCTACCAACACACACACAAAAAAAAGTAAGCCAACTAAATCTCAGTTACTTTGACCACGTGGAGAAAGGATTGTGACTTGAAGCAGAAAACATGTTGTATAGAGTAAAGTGCTTTCAACATCTCACATTAGGAAAGGTCAGTAAGTGCCATATGATATGATTACGTCAGCATAAAACTGTAAGTAACTTTGGGGACTTGCAGGGGAATTAGTTATTTCTGTTCTCAGTAACAATGTCTCATTTTATAACTTATGGCCATATACTTGCTAACTAAGGATACACTGAGTTGTGAAATAGTACACTTTCTTGGTTTGTAGGTAAGAATTTAAATCAAAATAGAATGCAACATTCTCCAACAAGTAACCTGGGATCTGGGCCTTAAGAACTGAGCTAAGGACTGGAGAAATGGCTCAGCAGTTAAAGTGGTTACCTAGCAAGCACTAAGAACCTGAGTTTGATTCCCCAGCACCACGTGTACCTGAGCGTGATGGACAGGCCTGTAATCCTAGCACTTGGCAGGCTGAGGAAGGAGGATTGCCTTGAGTTGGAGGCCAACCTGAGCTACACAGTGAGCTCAGGACCAGTCTGGACTATAGTGAAACCTTGTCTCAAAAAAAAAAAAAAAACAACAAAAAACAACAAAAAAAAAAAAACTGAGCCAAATGTTACATGAATTGAATAACTAGGTTAGAGCTAAATTACTGGTCTCTTGCCTAGAGGACCAATTGAGAGTACTTCATGATACCTTGATAAAGCAAGGAGTAGAGAGATAAAGCCTATTGCAACAAAATAATGAAAGTTGACAGATTTTGGAACTTAAATATGGGAATACTATATAGAGAGAAATTTCTAAAAGTCTAGTAGCGAGGAAACTGGGCATGCACACTTGTCTTTTTTTTGTACTGGTCAAGCCCAGGGCCCGTGGGCACTAGGCTACAGCCACAGCTACAGCCTACCTAATTTTGATTTTTGCGACAGGTTCTCACTAAGTTGCTAAGTTGCTCAAGTGAAGCTCAAACTTGGTGATCCTTCTGCCTCAGCCTCCCAGAGTGTTGAAATTACTGGCTTGTACCACCAGGTCCCGCTGACATGTGACCATTCTTATAATCCAAGAGTGAAGAAAACCTGAATCAGAATAATGACAATAAGAATGGGATGAAAGAATAAATTTAACAAATACCAAATGAAAAAAAAAAACTGGAACATCATGATTTAGATAATAGGGAGATATAAAAAATTATACATTTTCAATGCCAGAAGGCAATGGCGCTATCACTGAAAGAGAAAGGACAGGTAAGCCAATCTGACAAGGAAAGATTGCACCTCAGTTCTGTGATATTAAATTTAAGACGATATTCAGGCAGTGTTTGAAATGCTTTCATTAATGGTTGTTGGGTATATGGAATTGGAATCCTATGGTGAAAGTGAGGCTGATGAGGTATATCTGGCAGTTTTTCACATAGACTATATACGCTAAGTGAAGTTCTTTATTAAAGACTGTGGATCCTTTTCTGTAAAAAAAAATATATAAACACATTTATGGAAATAAACTAGTAGATAATCTTAAATATTTTCTTTTCTTTCCTTTTTTTTTTTTTTTCTTGAGATATGGACTCGCTTTGTAGTCCAGGCTGGTCCTGAACTCACCATGTAGTCCAGGCTAGCCTCAAACCCAGGTTAATTCCCCTGCCTCAGCCTCCTGATTTCAAGCTGGGATTACAGGCATGTGTCACCATGCTTGGTTTATGTGGTGCTAAGGAATCAAACTCAGGGCCTTGAGCTTACTAGGCAAGTGCTTTACTGCTGAGTTATTCCTGCAGCCTCAGTATTTTCAAAATTGAATTAAAACTCCCTTTTTCTTAAGTGTCATCTCAATCTGTGTCTGTAAGAAAATCCTTATATTTTGTGTCCGTTCTGAGTGTCAGTGACTGAAACATGTTACTACTCTTGAACTTTATCTTCTCTTTTGATAAAATAAATGTTTCCCAGTATTAGACTGAGGGAATGAAATTAGCAACTTAAAAGTCCAAATAATTCAGTCACTTAAAACTTTATAAAATGTACATGGCTCAAATTTCTCAAGTGGAAAGGCAAGTAATTGAATTGGGGGAAGTGTGCCGGTCTCCAATTTCAAGAAACATTATAGCACAAAGATCTGGCATTTTGGCTGAAGAGCTCTAATAATAAACAGAAATTCGAAAACAGGAAGACAGTTTTTCCAAGAGTGCAACTGTGGCATTTCAAAAAAGATTTAACAAGAGATTCCAGAAGATGGCCAAAAATAGGTTTGAGATTCCGTATTTGAATACTTGTTTTTGATGGAGAAATACACTTAAGAAATGAAGGTTCTAAGGTCTGAAACTTTTTCTCACCATAAGTTAAGCTTGCTTCTGAAGTAAAGTAATAGCCAAATGGTATTACTTAAATTGTAGGAGTTTAGAAAGTGACCAGATCAACAATTTTTTAAAAAGTTAATTGAAAGTGTGTATTTTGGTGTTCTAGGAGAGCTGTTTTCTAATTCCTATTTATAAAGTTTAAGGATCTTGCTTTGTTTACTCATGTTTTACCATGAAATATCATCATTACAGCTTTGGTTTAAAAATGATTAGTAAGGAAAGCAAATAAGTTAATCTACTTGCAAAGTAACCTTTTAAAAGTTCAATATAATATACGTCCTGTGGATATATCAAAATGTTTGGACCACTTTACCTTAATCCTGAGTCACTTGATATTCCTGAGTTCAGTGAACCTTTAACTTCAAGTGGAAATATCCAGAACTGGAAACATTTTCTTTTGATATTTTTGTCCTAGTTACATCTGATTTGTATGCCTGGTTAAAAAAAAAAACCACACACACACACACACTTTTTTTTTTTTTTTTTTTTTTTTTTTTGTGAGATAAGGTCTTGCTCTGTAGCCCAGGCTGGCCTTGGACTCACAGCAATCCTCCTGCCTCAGCTTCCCAAGTGCTGGGATTACAGGCATGTACCACCATGACTTCTATATTTTCATGATCCCTAAATTATAGAGGTAAGTAAAGATTTAGTATCTATTATAATATTATAATCATATAACATTTTTTCTGAATTTGTATTTGTTAAGTATTCTTATAACATTAAATTTTTATGGGCTGGAGGAAAGCACAACTATTAGAGTGCTTGCCTAGCAAGCACAAGGCCCTGAGTTTGATTCCCGAGCACCACATAAACCAGCTGTGTTGGTGCATACCAGCAGCTGGAAGGCTGCACCAGGAAGATTGGCATGAGTTCAGAGCAGCCTGAGCTACATAGTAAGTTCAGAACCAACCTGGGCTATAAAGCAAGTCCCTGTCTCAAAAAAAAAAAAAAAAAAAAAAAAAAAAACTTGCAGTTTTATTAACAATTTATGTATATTACAGTTCTACCTGGGCTGTTTTACTGTCATTAAATGTATAGTTTTGTATACTTTTCAGTGAGTTTATTTTCTTATATATCTCTATTTTTATCTCATCTGATATGGAATTGTTCAAGTAAACTTCTAATGCAAAATGGAAAATACCGTGGAATTTTTTTTCTGTAATCCGTTACTGATTCAACTCTTCCATACTGGATTATATAAGTATCTTCATCCATCTTTGAATTTATTGTAATTCTTATTTTTCCAAGTGTCTGTTAACCAAGATTATAGCTTTCCAAATGTTTCAGTTCAGTTCATGGATCTATTGGAGGATGTTGATGAACCACTATTAATCAGTCTTAATCCTCATCTTAAAAGAATTCAGAGAACCTCAGACAGACTAACTTGTTTGGAGTTTTGTTCTGAGAATCAAACCCAGCACCTTCTGCATGCTAGGGAAGCACTCTGTCGCTGAGCTACATTACAAAAAGGGTAAGTCAAGCCTCTATTTAGCTCCCTACTTGGGGAGTGTTATTGAATTATGAGAAGTATTATGAAGTACAAAGAGTTGGTATTTGCTGTGTTTAGCCCAGCTAAATGGTTTAAATAATGCTGCTTGTCTTAATGTTTTGTGAATCTTGAGACACTAATGCAAAATCTGAAGGGACAGAAACTCCCCACCTGAAAGCCCTCTGTGGTTAGAGAATTCATAACACATTTTGGTTTTTGGAGTAAAGTCCTGGTTTATTTTTCCACATAATATATAGCTCCTTTTTTTAGTCTATGTAATGCTTAACACTTATTTGTTCTTTTTCACTCATGTAAGATTTTAGCTTTTTATTCATTAAAAGAGTTCTTTTTTCAAAACTTGAAACTGGATCTTGCCTGATCACTAAGTTGCCCAGACTGGACTCACACTTGTTCTGCTGTGTCAGCTTCCCAGAGTGCTGGAATTTTAAGCCTGCACCACCAGGCCTGGCTACTTATCCATTATAAGATTTTTATGGGATGGGCATAGTTGGCCCCCACCTAGAATCCCAGCATTTGGAAGGCTAAAGCAAGAGGATCAAAAAGTTAGATGTCAGCCTAAACTAAAAATGAGACCCTATTTCCAAAACAAAAGAGAATATCTCCCAAAATGTTGTATTGATCAGTCTTACAATTTAGATCAGTATACACAAACATTTTAGATGATGAGTACTTTATGAAATTTATACACAGGTTTTCATCTTTCCCAGGCCCAATAAATGGCCTGGTTTTCTTAAAGTGTAATTCTGTGTTAAAATTGGTAGGAAATTTTACTACATTGCTCACACTAGAAATTCAAGTATCTTTTTTAGCAATATATTTCCAACTCCTTTATTTCCTAAGAGTTTCAAAATGCCGTGTAATATTGGGCATGGTGGCACATGCCTGTAACCCCAGCACTTGGGAGGCTGAAGCACGAGGATTGCTGTGAGCTCAAGGCTAGCCTGGGCTATGTAGCAAGTTCAGGACCACATTGCATGCAGGCTGGTCCTGAAGTGCAGAGTAAGAACATGTCTCAAAACAAAAAACCACTGTTTAATGCCATATAGCTCTCTCCCATGGGTTCTTTGGATTCAGGAAGATAGCAAAATTTTCTGAATTTCATTTGCAAAATTTGCTTCCTTTTGCTAAACTGCTGTCTTGCTGTTACAGTCACCTTCCTCAGAACATAAGAAATTCAGAATGATTTTAGCCAATCTTTTATTACCCTACCACAGTCTTTGGTGATACATAGCTCTAGTGATGAAACTATTTTTTTGTTTATAGAGAATCAGTATAATAGCTTATAAAGCAAAACTAAAATTTGTCAGATGTGAATGGTGTTCAAGAAAATTTGAAACAGATTATTATTCCCTAAACCATCTATTTCTAAAGTTGTTTTCTGTAATTTTAAAAATTGTGATAGTCTCTCTCCTAAAAGCCCCAACAAATGAACTCATGGCTTTGGTGGGATTTTTCTCTCTGTTTGTTTCCTTTGTCTCACTCTGAAGTCCAGCTGGTCCTGAACTCACAGTTTAGCCCAGGCTGGCTTTGAACTCAGTAATTCTCCTGTGTCAGCCTCCCAGCTGCTGGGAGGATTACAAGAGTGTGCCGCCACACCCAGTTTATGTGGTGTGGTGGAATTGAATTCAGGGCTTTAGACTTGCTAGGCAAGTGCTGTAACATATGAGCTATACCCTCAGACTCGTAACTTTGGAGAAACTATTTAAAAGTCTTATTTTAATTTAAACCCATTGTCAATACTATGAATTATATTTATAGTAAGACCTATAAGGACAGGAATTTTTTTATTCTTTGTGCAATAATGATCTCCACTGTTGAGAAAAATATTTTGCACATAGTATATGTCAATATTTATTGAATGAATGTTACATGTATTATGTTTCCATAGGTAAAATTTTTTATTAGTTCATTAAAAAGAACATTTCATTCTAATCTCAAAATTATTTACTGCAAGCTTGAGTGACTAAAAACATATTAATATTAGTTTAAGCGCTTACTGTATTATTCCTAACCAAATTGTAGTTACAATATTGTTTACTTTGGTATTCTAAGCCACTTATCAGTTTTTATTAATCTTATCAGGAAAGTGTTATACAGAATTAGACACTGTTACATGTAAAAGTATGTCAGTTTATCCAACTAGTTAAGTCACACGCATAGCAAAAATTTGTCAGAATAGAAATATTGTTCTGCAGAGTATAATGCTAGCAAGGGAGTTAGACCAAACACATCCATCTCCAAAGCTAAAATAACTAAATTGACTTTTCTGCAGCAGGAGGGGTGAAACAACCCAAAGCAAAGCAAAACAAAATCTTATTCTTGTAGCATTTTAAATCTTTCTTCCCAGCCCAGAACACGGAAGTCTAGCTACTAGAAATTTCAACTTTATTGCTAAGTGCAAGTTTTTTACAAGAAGAGCGTTAGATTAAAATTTGTGTCACTGTGAGAAAGAGTAGGTCATCATACTATGCTATAACAGCTTTTCCTCTGTGTCCGTATAACACCTGTACACACATACAGTCTACCACGTACTGCTTTTGTTTTACAGGTATACATCCACATGATCTCATTAAGTCTTCTTTGCACAACTAAACCATACTCAACTAGCTCCCTAGTCAAAGATGACAGATCTTAGCTGGAAATTCTTTACCTTTCTTTTGTATATATATTTTTCCACTTGATACATTGTTTTGTGCCTTGAGGGATTTTTCCTCCATTTGTAACTTTTCTCCCCCACCATTTTTATTAATATATTTATGTGATACCTAATGTTCACAATGAACCTGAGTATTTTGTGCACGTATATATCACATCAGCTTTACAGTCTCTTCCCATTTTGGGCCCTCCCACACCATCTACACTCGCCTAACTCCCACTATCACACCATGTGGTTCTATCGAATGCCTGTGTTCTGGGTTTCCCAAATTAGAGAAACCATACAATACTTAACATATTTAATCTTCTGCATCTGATTCATTTCACTCACATCACCACTCTTTAGCTCAGCTTCCCACCCCTAGAATGGACTGCAGTGGCCAAATCTTGGTGCCTCTTCTCTGGGTCCAGCAGATCCCTATATTGGGATATTTGTCAAAAGTCCTTTTTTTCTATATCTTACTATATCTTTGTTGAGATTCTTTAACATGGCCTCATCCACCAGTCCACATAAGAAAAGAAAAATAAGTGTAATTCATAAGGCTAGAAAATGTGTGAAATGAAAAGAGAGAATTTAAATTTCAAATGCCTTAGCAGAGTACTCAAAGATAAATGTACATTCAAAAGACTTTCAGATTATCATTACATCAGTTTTCTTAGGATAAATTTAAATCACAGAACAAATAAGTGAATTGCTACATTAAATTCACTTATGTCTGTTCCACATAAGCATATTACACTGAAAACAATATATATATGATGACATACTTAGTTATTTCAGAATTTTTAAACTTTCTTTAATTATTTACTCACATCTCACTAATTACTAACATTTTGCCAGGTTTGGTTTATCATTTTATCTATGTGTCCATCCATAAATTCATGCATACATATATTTTAAAGATTTTATACAAATTCCCATGTTGAATTATTATTGTGTTTTGCAAACTAATATACTATTAAAAATAATAATTATGGGGGAAATTTCACATTTTTTATAAAAAAGCTGGTACTGTTTTAGAAGTATATCAATCAATTGATTCCAATACTAATTTTTGTTACACTTTCTCTTTAGACGTTTCCCTTCCTCTGTGTTCTTTGGTGCTGCTTGTCTCTCTGCCTCTCTCAAAGACTCCTTCAAGTATTTTCTGCAGTGCTGGGCTAGTGGTCACAAATTTCTTTAGGGATTCTTGGTCATGAAAAATTTTTACTTCTCCTTCAATTTTCGGGGATAACTTTGCCAGATACAACAACCTGGATTGACAATTGCCGTATTTTAAAGCTTGAAAGATTTTGCTCCAGGGTCTCCTCGTCTTTTAAGTTTGCGTTGAGAAATCTGCAGTGATTTGAATGGGTTTGCGGTGGTAGAATAATGCCTGTTTTTTCTTACTGCTTTTAGTATTTTCTCTTTGTGTTATATTTCTGAGGTTTTGATTATGATATGTCATGGTGAGTCTTGTTGCTGGTTGAGGTTATTTGGTGTTCTATAAGCTTTCTGTACCTGAAAATTAATTTCTTTTTCTAGATTTGGGATCTTTTCTTGCACAATTTTAGTGAATAAATTCTTTGCTATATACTTGCATTTTTTTGCCATTGTTAATGCTGCTGGGAGCATTCTTTTTTTTTCCTCCCCCACTATTTTTAATTAATGTACATATGTAATACATAGTATTTACAATGAATTTGGGTGTTTCATACACATATGTATCATATCAACTTTACAATCCCTTCCCATTTTTGACTCTCCCACCCCCTCCCTATCCCTTCCCCCAACTCCAGCTATCATTTCATATGGGTCTATAGAATGTCTGTGTTCTGGGTTTTCCAAGTCAGAGAGTCTATACAGTACTTAAAATAATCTTCCGCATCTGATTCATTTCACTTAAGTCACTACTCTAACTCAGCTTCCTATTCCTTGTATGGGTCACAGTGGTCAAATCTTGATGCCTCTTCTCTGAATCCAACCAATCCCTTTATTGGGATATTTGCCAAAAGATTTTTTTTCTTTCTATATTTTGTTATATCTTTGTTGATGTTCTTAAACCTGGCCTTACACACCAGTCCACATTAGAAAATAACTACAAGCATGTAGTTCAAAAGACTGGTAAATTTGGGAAAGAAGGGAAAAAAAGTTAAATTTCAAATGCCTTAGCTGAATACTGGAAGGTGCATACTTGTACATTCACAGGGTTATCTTTACATCAATCAGTTTTCTTAGGATAAATTTTCATCAGTGACCTAATAAGTGAATTGCTACAATAAAACAAAGTTAAAACTATATCACATTGCTACATTAAATGAACTTAAATCTATGTCACATAATTATACTTAAAGTAACAGATATGAAGGCAAATTTAGTTATTTCAGCGTTTTTTAACTTTCATAACTTATTTACTCACATTTCACTGATTACTAACATTCTGCTAGATTTGGTTTATAATTTTATCTGCCTATCCATGCATATATTTATGCATTCATATTCTTAAAAGATTTTATGTCAATTCCCCATGTTGCATTATTAATTAGTAATTATTCTGTTTTGTGCGCTACTATACTATTACTAATAATAATGATGTGGGGAGATTTCACAGATTTTATAGAACAGCTGGTACTGTTCTAGAATCAATCAATCAGATGGTTTAATTACCAATCTATTTTTATTACATTTTCTCTTTAGATGTTGCCTTTCTGCAAGTTATTTTGGTGCTGCTTATCTTTCTTCCTCTCAAAGAGGATAAACTCACATCAAACATGCTGGTCCTGAACATCAGAAAAGTGAATTGCTTCATTCAACAAGCTTAAGACTTTATCAGTTTGCTACATTAAATGGTCTTAAATCTGTATCGTATAAGTGTACTACAGTTAAAGCAATAGATAAATAACTATGCTTAGTTATTTCAGATTTTTTCACTTATACATATTGTTTACTCATATTTCACTAATTATTAATATTTTTGTGGTATTTGGTTTTTACTTTTACCTATCAATTCATAACTAATTTCGTGCGTAGCCTTACTTTTTTTCCTCAGCTCATTCTCTAGCTGTTGACTCTTTTTTTCTGGGGTCATTGATGTTGCTGGCCTCACTTTCGCTTTCTAAGTTTCCTTTAAGTATTCTCTGCAGTGTTGGCTTAGTGGCTGCAAATTTCTTTAAGCTTTCTATATCATAGAAAGTTTTCATTTCTCCCTCTAATTAAAAAGATAATTTTGCTGGAAATATCAGTCTTGGTTGGCATTTGTGTTCTCTTCGTGCTTGGATGACATTGCTCCATGATCTGCTGGGTTTTAGAGTCTGGGTTGAGAAGTCTGCAGTTATCCTGATGGGCTTATCTTTGTAGGTCACCTTCTGTTTTTCTCTTACAGCTTTTAGTATTTTCTCTTTGTGTTGGGTTTCTAGTATTTTAATTATGATGTGTTATGATGAGGATCTCTTCTGAACAAAGTTGTTTGGTGTTCTATATGCCTGCAGTAGTTCCATGTTCATTTCTTTTCTTAGATTTGGGAAATTTTCTTCCATAATTTCATTAAACATGTCCTTTAAGCCTTTTGTTTTGTCCTCAGTCTTCTGGACTCCCATAATTCTGAGGTGGTTTCTCTTTGAATCATCTATCTGCCGTTGTAATGATTCGCTTTCTTCCATATTTACTTTGTGTTCTTCACGGCCTGTATGTTGCAGCTCAGTCATTTTATCTTTTAGGTCTGACGTTGTGTTCTGAAGATATTCAAAGTGGTTGCTTATTATTTCCTGTGTGTTTTTCACTTCCTGAATATTTGCATTCAATTTTTTTTATATCTCTGTTTTGTTCTTCTCTAATTTCTTCTGGTTTATTGCCTCATTATCTTCTGGTTTATTTCTTCTTTGGTCTTTCTATTTGCTTTTCAAGGCTTGCTGTTATCTTAGCTATGTCTTGGCATAGCTCTTGCACTATCGGTTTCATTTTCTGCTTTAATTCCTGCTTTAATTTGCTGGATATCTGGGCCCAGAAGTTACCATTATTTTTGCCATTTTCATCTTTGGGTTTTGTGATTTCAATGTCCCTGGTATCATCTTCTGCGGTGTCAGGTCTTTTTGTAGGAGATTTGTTACCACATTTCCCCATGGTTCTGTTGTCTCTGGCTGTCTCTGGTGCACAGGAAAGAAGGGTTTGGTGAAGGCCCAGTCCTAGATGCCTCTGGAATCCTCTGGCCCAAGGGACAGACAGGGCGATGGAATTCCCGATCCTAGATGCCTCTGGAAGCTTCCGGGGCCCAGGATTGACAGGGTGATATTCCCTGGAAGCCTCTGGAAGTCTCTGGCTCACGGGATGGACGGGCGATGGACTTCCTGGTCCTAGATGCCTCTGGCGTGCAGGGCAGCAGTGAACCGGAAGCCTCTGGTGCATGCCAGAGGAACAGGGCAATGGTCTCCCTTTTGAGGTGTCTTGTTCCCCCCAGTCCACTCAGCACAGCTCTCCATCTGTCCTGGCGTCCCTCTCCAGGGCGGGGCTCTCCACCCTCGGAGCAGAGGCACCCTTAGCCATTCAGGGAATCAGCAACCTTTTCCCCTCTTTTCTACTCTCTCTGCCACTTATGGCAGTTTCTTCCTAGGCACTGTTTAAGGGTGACGCCCAAAGCCCTGGTGTGCTCTTCTGAGCTTTCTTTCACTCTAAAGGATTCAGGTCTTGGGCTTTTTTTTTTTTTTTTTCCTTCTTTGTAAAATGGCTCCTGCTGACGTCACTGCCTGTGAAGGCTGCTGAGCCCTGTCTCTGATCTGGAATCCCGGGGCCTTTTCTAGGGGAGCGCACGCTGCGTTTGCCATACACACTACCCACGGGTTGGTGTTTCGGAGCCTGGGGCTGCCAGCTGCTGACAATTCCCACTTCTCCAGGTCTGCGCTGACCTCAGGCTGAGGTTCTGGCTCCGGACATTCCTCCGTCTGTTGATGCCGGCAGCTTGGGGCCGCGCTGAGTCAGCTGCTTTTTTTCTCCTCTTCTGATATGAAGTCAGGATTTCTGACCCTCCCACAGTCTCCTGCCCATTGTTGGGTGCTCCATCCTCTCCCAGCTCCGTCAGATGTTCTAGGCCCACACGAGCTTTCCTCCATTTGTAGCTGCCTGTGGCTCCCATTTGTAGCTGGCCTGCGGCAGCTTCCTGAACTGCTGGGATTTTTGTTTCCTCTGCTTTCAATGATCCTTCGAAATTTCTGGCCTTCCCCTGACCTCCTTTCAGTTGTTGGGATGCTCCTCTCTTTCCTTGCTACATTGAACACGCATTTTCTAACTAAATTCTCAACTTTTTAAGTGGGTTGAAGAGGAGACCTGTGTAGCTCTGTTACTCGGCTGCCATCTTGACCAGAAGTGGACTATTTGACATTTTATATCCAGTATTTTCCCCATTTTACTAATAAATATATTGTGATACATTGAATGTCAGTATTTTATGCATATACATATCACATTTGAGTTACAAGCTCTTTCCCTTTCCCTTTTTTGGTTATTTATTTATTTATTTTTGAGACAGAGTCTCGCTGTGTAGCCCAGGCTGGTCCTGAACTCTGGAACCCCGGCTGGCCTTGGACTCAGAGTAATTCACCTGCCTCAGTCTCCCCAGCGCTGAGATTACAGGTGTACACCATCACACCCAAGTTTATGTAGTGCTGGGAAATTAAACTCAGAGCCTTGAGCTTGCAACGCAAACACGTTAACCACTGTGCCATTCCTCTAGCCCTCCCTCTCCCTCTTTTGACCCTCCTATACTTTCCCTCTTCCCCGTAAGTCCCACTCCCCCACAGTTCAGTTCTACGAAATGACTGTTTTCTGAGTTTCTCATATTAGAGAAACCATCTGATATTTTACCTCTGTTTAATTATCCAGTAGTTTTGTTTAATGAAATTGGGTGTGCCAACATTGTGAGCTCTTGCTTTTGAATTGTTTCCTTTACTAGTAATAGTGTCTATCTTTGTATGTTCTGGTTGGTTTTGGCTTAAAATCTGCTGCTGTGTGGAAATAGTATAGCTGCTCTTGTCTGGTTTCAGACTTCATTTGCATGGAGTGTTCATTTCCATACTTTTACCTTTATTCTGTTTGTGAGTGAAGCGTATGTCTCGCAAACAACAAATGATTGGGCTTTTTTGATCCAATCTGCCAGTCTGTGTCTTTTTGATTGGTGAGCTAACCATTGAGAGTTATTATGGTAATGTATTTACTGATTACTTTAACTTGTTTTTACAGGGTTGTTTCTTTGATTTTTCTTTTCTTTTTTGTTAGCTTGCCTTTTGTAGTGGGGATTGAGCCCAGGGCTTTTCACTGAGCTACTTCTCTGACCCATTTTTCATCATTTGACTCTCTTTCTTTCTTTCTTTCTTTCTTTCTTCCTTCCTTCCTTCCTTCCTTCCTTCCTTCCTTTCTTCCTTTTTTTGAGACAAGGTCCTACTCTCTAGCCCAGGCTCACCTTAGACTCTGGACAATCCATCTGCCTCAGCCTCCCAAGTGCTGGGATTACAGGCGTGTGCCAACACGCCCTGCTTACATGGTGCTAGGGAATCAAACTCGGGTACTGAGTGCTTGACTTAGCACTTTAACCACTGAGCCATTCCTCTAGAACCCCCCTTTATTTAAGACAGGGTTTCTGTAGCCCAAACTGGCCTTGGACTCAGGACAATCTGCCTGCCTTAGCCTCCCGAGTGCTGGGAGTACAGGTGTGCACTACCATGCCCAGCTTTATGTGGTGCTGGGGAATTAAACTCAGGGCCTTGCAAGACAAGTGCTGTAACCACTGTGCCATTCCTCCAGTCTCATCTGCTGGTTTTGGAACAGGGTCTAGGTAAGTTGCTAAATTGCTCACATTGAGCTCAAACTTGCAGTCTTCCTGCTTCAGCCCTTCGGAGTACTGGAATTACAGGCCTGTCCAATCAGGCCTAACTGGTTTTCCTTTCTTTCTTTTTTTTTTTTTTTTTTTTTTTTTTTTTTTTTTTTTTTTTTTTTTTTTTTTTTTTTTTTTTTTTTTTTTTTTTTTTTTTTTTTTTTTTGAAACAGGGTCTCGCTCTGTAGCCAGGCTGGTCCTGAACTCACTGGTGTAGCCCAGGCTGGCTTTGGATACAGGACAATCCACGTGTACCACAATGTCCAGCTCTTTGTGGTGTTGGGAAATCAAACTCAGAGCCTTTTGATTGCAAAGCAAACTACTGTGCCATTCCTCCACTCCCTAACTGGTTTTTCTTTTTGTTAAAATTCCCCTTTTGATGTTTACTTTTCTCTGAGTTCTTTGGTGCTGCTAGTCTCCTTGTCTCTAAGATTCCTTTTAAGTGTTTTCTGCAATCTAGCAGTCATATATTTCTTTAGTTTCTTTGTCATGAAAAATAATTCTTCAATTTTGAGGAATGATTTTGCTAGACACAACAGCCTGGGTTGATACTTTCTTTTTGAGTTTGAGATATTTTGATCAGGGCTCTCCTAGCCTTTAAGTTTGTGTTAAGAATTCCTCAGTTATTCCAATGAGTTTACTTTGGTAGGTTACTGTTTTTCTCTCACTACTTTTACTATTCTCTCTTTGTATTGAATTTCTAGGTTTTTGATTATGATCTGGTGTGTCAACGTTATTTTCTGGTCAAGGTTATTTGGTGTTCTGTGTACCTCTGGTGCTTCAATATGCATTTCTTTTCATAGATTCAGGAAATTTTCTGCCTTGATTTCAGTGAATAAATTACTCATAACTTTTGTGACGTCTTCTACTCATTCTTTCACACCCATAATTCTGAAGTCATCCAGTAGCTGCTGTATCCAGCTACCTTGTTGTCTTGTTGCTTTGAGAGTATCACAGAGCATATCATTTAATTCATCAATGTTGTCTTCAAGGTCTCTGTGTTACTTATTTGTTGCTAGGACAGAATACCCAACATCCATAACTTACAGGTGGAGATTTATTTAGTTTATTTTCAGAAGGTCTCACACAGTCCAGTCTTGGGAAGGCAGCAGTGGTGGAAGCACATGGCAGAGGCTGGAGAGCCTCTGAAAGCCAACAGGTGACTCACTGTCTGGGGACTCAGGCAAGGCCAGTCTTCCCAGGAAGAAGCTGTAACAATGTTTCTTCTTTCTTACTTTACTTATTTCAAGCTGCCAGCTGGGCTGTCCATATTGAGAGTGGGTGCCCCTCCTTCACTTCCTGACCCACGAGTTAGTAACAGGCATCTTAAAGCTGTGCCTTGGGCACCCCTTATCAGTCTCAGCAAGTTCATACTGTACTTTCTGACTCCAAGCTTCTGCCCCTTCCAGCCATGCCATACCTCCTATCAACACACAGCTCCACAATTATCCTATTGCATCCAAAAACATGACACTTTGGGGGGACATTCTAGATCCAAACCATAGCAGTCTCATACTCTGACCTCCCAATGCTTGAGCAGGCTTCCCATGATTTCAGTTGAGTTTTTTCCATCCTGAATTTCAGCTTAATTTTTTCCAGATTTTCTACTATTTTTTTTTTTTAAAGTAAAGCCCTTCTTGGTTAGCAGAAGCTTAAGCAGTTTGCACAGTATCTGCACTTACTGCATCATGTGGAAGGAAAGCATTCTGGACCCTCACATAGCAAGGGCGATTTTCTGTTTCTGTACCAAGATATTCCTTCATTTCTTGCACTGCCTTGTTTACCTTAGTTAGCTTTTTGTTTATGTCATCTATAAACTCACTAAGGTTTTTTTTTTTTTTTTAATCAGGACGATTATGTGTTTACTAAGTTCCTCTTTAAGCTCACTAAACATCTCTTGGAAAAAGTATGTCTTATTTCAACTAATAGTGTGATCCTTTACTCTTTGTATTTCTTTTACTAAAAATTCATTATTTCAAAGCCCATGATACCAATTTATAGGGTGTTACACATTCCTGCAGATGTCTTACTGCTGGTTTTCTTGTGATTCTGAAAAACTTTTAAGCTGAATGACTTAGCAAGACCTTTTTACAAAATGAAAGAGAAAATAATGGGGGCTAGGGATGTAAAGCTCAGTGTAAAGGCCGTGGGCTCAAAAAAAAATACATATTTTTTTTAAAAAAAATTAAAAACTGATTCAACTATGAAGATTTCTTCACTTAGATTTTCTTTAATATTTTCTTGAGTTTATATTTTGACATTTATGCCTGTTTTCAACCTACTCCGCCATTAAGTTTGGGATTTTCTAAGTGATTGTCTTAGTCACTATGACAGATTACACAGCACTCACAAATTACCAGAGGAAAAGTTTATTTTAGCTCACAGTTTCAGAAGGTCATCTTTCATTCAGGAGTAGTCAGCAGTGATGGACACACATGGCAGAGATGGAAGTAGGTCCTCATGGTTATGCAAACAGGAAGTCAAGTCTCAGATGGAAGGAAGGAAGTAGCATATACTCTTCCATGTCCTGTCCCAGTGAGCCTCTGTTTCCAAGTCCAGTCTCAGTGTTCTGCCCTTTCCAGGCTTAAACCTATAATCCATCACATGCCTATAATCTATAATCTACTACATGCCTGTCTACCACCACACACCTATAATCCACCACATGCTCATAATCCACCCATCCAGACCAGGCCCTCATCTCGTAACAGCACATTGTTCCATAGATAATCCATAACATTCACATACTTGAGACTTGCAAGGGACATTCTAGATTCACAATAGTGATGAACTTTCTAATGCTTTCCTGATCCCCTACACTTTTTTTACTTTTGTGGTACTGGGGATGGAACTTAATTTTTAGTGTTATTTTTGAAATGGTCTCACTATATTGCCCAGGCTGGGTTCTAAAATTTGATCCTCCTACCTCAGCCTCCCAGAGTGCTGGGATCATGAACCTGTGCTCTCAGGCCCTGTACTTTTCAGTGAGGGACAAAAGACTCACAATAATGTCAGTTACCCAAAGACAAGCCAGCCCTTGGCATACCATGAAAAATGAGATCAACCGCTATGCCACTATTAAAGCATGAACTGAATCTGCAATGATGGTATAGTTTAAGATTTGTCTTCATCATTTTTAATCCTGAAAATTTAGAGTAATGCCTAAGAAAGCTTCTGAATATATTAATCATATATACTTTTTTCAAATAGGATCTCACTGCATAGTCCAGGCTGATCTTGAGCTCACTATGTAGTCCAGGCTGGCCTCAAATTCAAGGTAATCCTCCTATTCAGCCTTCCAAATGCTGGGATTTATAGGTATGTGCCACCATTCCTGGCTTATGCAGGGCTGGGGAATCAAACCCAGGGCTTATGTAACCGCTATGCCATTTCTCCAGCCCCTAATTATATACTTTTCAATGATGTGAAGTGCGTCCATTCAGAAACATTCTACTCTCTGTAAAGCACTTAGTGCTCTAATATTTAAAATGACACACATATAACACCTACAAAAGAAACTACTGAGTGAAAGTATATATGTATTTTAAATATTAGTAGAAGCTATTCCAAATCTTTTCACCAGATTTATGTATAGTTTAGTAACAAAGGTATACTGTTCTCTAGAAGTGTTTAATAAGTACTTTACACATAGTAATATTAAAGCTTTTTTAAAAACTCACATTAAAGTGAGATGATTTTGTTTTTATGATGGTGCATAGTTCTATACAGAAGGGTTTCTGGGGTGAAGGTCAGTGTTAAAATGTGTACTTAGCATGTGTGAGAGTCTGGGTTCCGTGCCCAGCACCACAAAAGCAAAAAAGTTGATGGACATGCCTTAAGAGAGGAAGAAATCAGGTTCTCACAAAAGAGATGCAGTTGAATGTGGCCCATCCATCATCGCCATTGTCTTCATTACTAGCAGGTACTGAGAGCCACGTGCCAGCCAATGTGTCGAGGACTTTTACCTTCTTTAGTCCCAACATGCACTGTGAGAAAGGTATCTTAATCACCCCTAGTGGGAAGATGATTATGTTGACCTGCAGAGAGGATACATGATGTGCCGAAGTCATAACTAATAAATGACTCACCTGGAATTAGAAATAAGATACAGTTCCAGAGCCTGATGTAGAAAGCTGTGTGTTCATGGAAAAGAGGAAAGAGGCACTGAAGGCAGAAGCAATATGTTCCAGAGCACCAAGTGCATGGGTTGCTTTAGACAACAGGTCACTGTGGCTTAAGTAGTGGTGGGGCCTAACTACCATGGCATGTGGTGTGGTAGGAGAGGAGATAAGGTCAAACATTTGAGCTGAATATAGATTGATTAAATATATACATGTGTGCCCCAAATATGGGATTATCAAACAAAAGTTGATCATTTCCTTCTAAAAAAAGAATAGACTTCATTTCTTTTCCTGAGATTGCTCTGGCATAATTGGAGTCTCAGATTTTGGTGTTTTATATTCATGGCAAGGGCTTCAAGGCTTTTTATCCTTGTAAAGCTATAGCATTCACTTTTGTCTCCAGAGGAGCCTGTTCTAATACTGACCAGATAAAAACCTTCTTTTAATAAAATGTCAATCAGTAAGCCGAGGACATTTGTTCCGTTGGCCAATTTTTTTGGTATCAGGTTTTATAGAAACATAACCTGCGACACACATACAAAAAAAAAGTTCAGTTATAAAGTAGTTCTTTAATAACGCAAAACTATACATATAAATTTACTTATAACTTCAAAGGCATCATTATATTTTTTGAGACTTCCAAATTAGAAATTTGGGTAACTAAAAACAGAA
The DNA here is from genome assembly GCA_004027205.1 of Ctenodactylus gundi. NCBI lineage: Eukaryota > Metazoa > Chordata > Mammalia > Rodentia > Ctenodactylidae > Ctenodactylus > Ctenodactylus gundi. Next base: position 108,583 of record PVKB01000483.1, on the reverse strand, counting down.
ACCTTTTCAAAGTCATTTCAGTTCTACATTTAGGGGTATAACCAACATTGATGAATTTTTGTTAAAAAATTATACTCCATAACAATTTGATCAAACAGCTGAATTGAATTAGCCTAATTTTTTCATATATTGTGACAACTATTTCCAGGGTTTTTTTGTTCTCTGTCTCTCTCTCTCTCTGTCTCTGTCTCTGTCTATGTCTCTCTCCCCCTCTCTCTCGCTCTCTCTCTCTTTAGACAGGGTCTTGCTCTGTAGCCCAGGCTGGTCCTGAACTCACTGGTATAGCCCAGGCTGGCCTTGGACTCAGGACAATTTGCCTTCCTCAGCCTCCTGAGTACTAGGATTATAGGCATGCACCACAACATCTGGCTTTGCGTGGTGCTGGCAAATTGAACTCAGAGCCTTGCACTTGTAAGGCAAGTGCTTTAATTGCTGTGTCATTCCTCTAGCCCCTTTTTTGGTTTTCAATTTGCTATTTTTAATCAGTTTTCAATTGATCAAAGTAATTGATTTAATTATTTTAGTGAATACTTCGTACATTCACAATCATTCCCAAAGATCTAATTATTAACACTGATGTTATGATTTTTGTAACATTCCTGCCAAATACATTTTTTTCAGGTGAAATTTTGCAGATATAAATGTCAAGGTTTGTGTTTTTGCTCAATAACATAGCACTGTCAAAGAGCAAAACTTAGGACCAAAAAACCCTCTGGGGTAGAAATAGCCAACAACAACAACAACAACAACAACAACAACAACAACAACAAAACCTTTTATTCCCTGAGTAAATCCACAAAATAAATGCATGGAATTTCAGAAAAATATGCTTGAGCCTTTAAGACTATGTTATCTTTAATAATATTGACATATACAACTGCAAACATGTTGATTATATCACTCCTTCCTTACCTGCCATCAGGATGATTTTACTTGTTTCACTATTTACTTATGAGACATGAAGAAATTATTAAGATTAGCTCTAGGCAGAAAACTAAATTATCTGTAGTATTATAGGATAAAAATATATTTGGCAACACTCCCATTTCTTTTTAATAATTATACCTGAAATTGTTACTGTAGCTCACATTTAGAAACTCATTTTAGGTATAAACAGTTTAGTAACATAATCTAAAAATCAAACTACAAAGCATACTTCAGTCAATGTTTGTTATGTTTGATACAACAAAACTTTTATATTAGTAAATTATTTCATATACCCCCAAGTCATAGATCTTCATTACATAGCCTAGAAACATTTGTTGGAGGATGTTACAAAGTATCTCATGTAACAATTCAAATAGTAAAAAGGTGGTGGTAAAGTCGCATGTACTTGCAAGAAACCACTGAGCTAAGGTATTTGATTCCTTCCCTGTGAGTCCAAATTGATTAAGAAGATTCCAAGGTACAGGAGGAAAAAAAAAGAGAAATAAACAGGAGTGCTGGAGATTGAACCTAGGGTTTGCTGCATCCTAGGGAATCACTGTTATTGAGCTATATAGTCAGCCCTTGATTTAAAAAAATTTTAAAGGAAACTGCATTTTTCCATTTGATTTAAAAGATGGAGAGGCCAGATATAGTAAAGGCTACCAAAGAGAATCATGTGACTATAACTTGAGCTGTGTAACATGCTATCACATTGATGGCCATCTGAAAGATGCAGCTAAATATCTGTAGTACTGTGACCTGTAAAGATAATAAATAGGGGCTAGACGAATGGCACAACGGTTAAAGTGCTTCCCTTGCCAAGCATGAGGCCCTAAGTTTGATTTCCCAGCACCACATAGAAATAAAGAGAGAGAGAAAGAAAGAAAGAAAGAAAGAAGAACAACTTCCTAAGTTAACAAGGCCATTAGAGTGGTAAATTAAACTGGTGGAACATACTGCATTAACTAGGTGATATATTCAAATTATTGAGAGCAATTTAGGGTAAATCCACACTTTATAGACTTTCCAAAGCCACCTGAATAGACAGATTCAGACCACAGAATGATCAAAAGATAAAAACAGTTGCTAAGTAGGCAGTTCTGTCCTCAGAGATGGGCCTTTAAGACCAAAGCTTTACCCAGTTACCACCGATTTCCACAGTACCACTTTATTCAGCTTCTATGTACCATGAAACTGCACAATATAAAAAATTATACAGGTTAAAAAAAGTCTAAACCTAAAACAGATGAAAATAGTATTTATTAATGCAAAAGATGTATTAATTTATTTTGATATTGGGGGTTGAACCCACAGCCTTTACACTGAGCTAAACCCTCAGATATTTCTTTTTTCTTCTTCTTTTTCCTTTTTCTTTTCTGTCTCCCTTCCTTTTCTTTCTTTTCTTTCCTTTCTTTCTTTCTGGGTCTGAATTGCTAAATTGCTCAAACTGGGCCTGAACTTGGAATCTTCCACCTCAACCGTCCAGAGTGCAGGGATTACAGGCCTATGCCTCCAGTCCCAGCAAAAAAAAAAAAAAAAAAAAAAAAAAAAGTTAATTTAAAAACTATCTTTAGGTTTTTGAATTATTTATTGTGAATGTTTTAATATAATGTTTTTCTTTTTTTTAAAGCCTGTTATTTCTAAAACACAAGAACATAACAAAAGAGGACAAAACCATTTGGGCACTGGGTACCCCCAAGGTAAGTCCAATTTTCAGTTTCTCATGTTTTTCAAGATTCTAAAAAAAAAGACTAAATTTAGGTTAAGGATATAGTTCACTAGCACTTTCCTAGTATGCACAAGGCCCAGGGTTAGATTCCCAGCACCACATATACAGACACTAAGATTACAATTACTTTCTATAAATGCGTGTTTTATTTTTATCTTATTTGAGACATGGCCTCACCCTGCAGTCCAGGCTGGTATTCAACTCATGACAGTCCTCCTGCCTCAGCCACATCAAGCTTTTATGTGGTACTGGGGAATTGAACTCAGGGCCTTGAGCTTGTTAGGCAAACACTTTAACCACTGAGCTATAGTCCTCCAGCCCCAAATGTGTAGTTCTAAAAGAACATTTACTGGGTTCAGTTCCCCAGCACCACCTAAGCAGCGCATGGTGGCACACGCCTGTAATCCCAGCACTCGGTGGCTGAGGCAGGAGGATTGCCCTGAGTCCAAGGCCAGCCTGGGCTCCATAGTGAGTTCAGGACCAGCCTGGGCTACAAAGCAAGACCCTGTCTCAAAAAAAAAAAAAAAGTAGCATTTCTAAGACATTTTTTTACCTGGTGTGTTTCTCCTTGATAACAAGAACACCAGCCTTCCTTAGGTTTTCATTTTTTGAGAAGGGGATCCCAAAGTAATAATCACTTTTTAAAATTGATCGTTTCTTCTTTTAAGCATCCCACAAGGGAAAATAAAGTTGTACACAGTTTAAATAGTCTTGAGTCGAAGATTTTCTCACAGTCAATCTATTAATTTGATTCCCATTTCCCAAAGATATTTCAACCACTTGGGAAGGGCAGGAAATTATGAAGTATAAAAAAGTATGTAGTATCATATTCAGTTATACTGCCCTGTGTTCTGTAGTTAAAAAAAAAAAAAAAACAGACACACAGGAGTGTTTTCAGAAAGGTAGAATTTGGCATCCTTTCTGAAAGCTACCAGTTATTTTAGCCAGTATCCTAAGATACACCTACCTTTCTCAGAAAAAAGTTTTGAGATGTTTTGAATAAACAGCATATTCAGGTTTTTCTCCAAAATTGAAACCAGCTTTCACAGTTGGTAAAAATAATAGGATAGTATTAAGATATTCTGAATAGGAGTGGGGAGAGGATGTGTCCTTGCCTTCTGGGTAGAAATCAGCCTTAGGATCCAGCCAAGAACAATAGTGGAGAAAGTGAATAACTGACTTAGTAGCAGCTGTCCTTGACATACTGACAGCCTACTCCAACTTTTGGAGTTGTTCAAGAGCCAAGAATCCAACAGGACACCAAATTTGCCATGAGATATGTTAGTATCACAAGTTTGATCCCAGCCTGAGCAATTTAGCAACTTAATGAGACTCTGTCTCAAAATAAAAATTAAAAATTAGGCTAGAGATGTAGCTCAGTGCAAAGGCCCTGGGTTCTGTCACCAGTACTGAAAAAATAAAAATAATGATTTATCTTTCTGATGAAAAATCAGTGTTCAAATTATAATTTCTAGAATACACAGTAAGGAAAAACAGAAGAAACTGAGACATTTCTAAATATAAGCTACTAAAAGAATCACAAAAATAATGTTCATTTCTAAGCCAAAACAGCAACAGACTAAAATCTATGAAATTGCCCCCTCCTATAACTTGAATGAATGTAGTCTCCATCTTTCCAAGTCAATCTTGGCTTGTTCCTCTTGTCCCTTTACTCTGGAAAGTGTCCAAGTTTGGAAAATATTCATTCTCACCCAACTCTATTGGCTACCCTAAAATATTAACCTGAGAGAACATTTTTTTCTGAGAAATATTTTAGGCATGAGGAGTTTTAGTTTGGGAGGAAAATAGCAGAAACTGTGAGAGATATTTAAAAGCATGAAATACCTGACTCCAGTTTGGTTGTCAGCAGTGCGGTCAGAGCCACAGTGGAAAACCAGGTCATGGTAAGAAGGTCTTTGTGAAGGCAAGGGAAGTAAGGTCATGTGAGGGAAGCGGTTACTATTCCACCTGGGCGCTGCAGCTTGCTCTCTCAACACTGTAATCCTCAATTAGCATCTCAGTTGTTTTGCTACAAGAGCCAAACACTCTGAAAAAAGCCTGAGTGTTCCTGCTGAGGAAATGCACCTCTAGAACAGCTCTTGGCTGCAGCAGGTGTTGGCTTAAGAGGTGAACCAAAGAACCAAGTTTATAAAAAAGAGCCTCTCTCTGAAGCCTAAGGTAGTCTGAGTCAGTAGGTAATACAAGTTGGTGAGTTCTCAAAAAATCTAAGGTGAAACTAAATAATACACCATCTCTATCCACAAAAATCTGGCCACCAACCATCTTGAATTCTTGGTCTTTGCCATCTAACATTGTGCCAACCGAGAAGCAGGAAACTGCTTTATGGTAGAAAGCCTAGCTGTGAATATCTTCCCTCCCACGTTCATTATGACCAATTCCTAACTATTCATTCTTCCCTAGCTTCAAATCAAGGCTACCGTCCAATTACCCTTCTTGTTGCTAGTCATATATCCTTAAAAAACTGAGAGGAAGGGAGAATATAAAAACTCAGAGGCCTAGATTGCCAGACAACCATGTAAGACAAATAAGGTATCCATAGCTGTGTTTGCAAATTTGAGTTGCTTGGGAATGTGCAGGATATAAAACCAAAAATCAACAACTGAAAAATAATTTAAGGTAACTGCCTATATATATATATATATATATATATATATATATATATATATATATGAAGATGGATGTCAAATAGATTTCCTATTTTCCGTTATAAATTTTAAAATTTCTTGTGGTGGGGTGTAGCTCAGTGAGAGAGTGCTTGCTTGGCATGTGTGAGGCCCTGCCTTAATGCCCAACACTGAAAAAAAAAAAAGAAGTAACAATCTTTAAAACTCTCCATGATATAAATCTGTATTTACAAAAAATACTGAGAGAAGAAATTCCCACACCTCTATTTACAATGAACCCTCATGGGATAAGACTCACAAAGAAACTGTCTGAATTTCTGTGATCCCTGTAGTACCTTTGGGGCTAAATCACAAATTATCAATTTAGCTTGAAGGAAATGTCTTCTGTACTTTGAATTTACTTGCCACCTTTATTTCATTTTCCCTGTGCTGCCTACCTTATCTTCTCTGAACTCAAAGAAAGCAGTTTAAGTGCTTGCCTAGCCAAGCCTAAGGCCCTGGATAAAAAACTTCCCAGCGCTCAGGAGCCTGAGACAGGACTGCCATGCGTTGAGGGCAGCCTGAGCTCATGAGTTCAGAATCAGCCAGCTTGAGAATGAGACACTGACCCAAAAAAGGATGGGGATAGACATTCTGTTCTCCAAAATTCTACTCTAGTTAATGGGTTATCAAAGGAATCACTTTCCATGACAGAAATAAGGCAGACTGAAAAGCAGTTCTCAGATAAGGTTTCTTTTTCATATGAAGTTTAGAAAATTATTTTTATTCTGTGGGCATCTTTATCTCATCTGAACAGCTATAATAATATTATGTTTAGCTGCTTACTTTGTTCTTTATAATAGCTGATTATTTTCTATTGTCAGATTAGTTTTACTACACCTGCAGTTCTGTAAGCACTTGGACTGATCTGGTTGGGTACCTGCTGTGACACTTTAGAACGTAACATTGCAGCCAGTAAAGATTCCTTTCCCATTTCCTGCTTCTCACTCGTGTTTGATCTTTTTTTACAACCTATGCTTTTAGTCATTTCATACTTCTGCAGTTTATCACCTGTAGGGATGATTTCACAAAAACAAAAGAAAAAGGCCAAGCTTAAATCTCCGTTCTGCTGAAAATGTAAATTCACTGCAGGAAAGCCAGTTTTTTATATATAAGATTTACATCTTAAAGCCAGGCCTAGTGGTGCAGGCACTCAGGGACGCTCAGGCAAAAAGATCCAAGTTCAAGCCCAGCCCGGGCAGCTTAGCAAGACTATCTCAAAATCAAAAATAAAATACTAAAGTAAAATGGGTTGAGGATGTAGCTTACTGTGAAGGTGCTGGGCTCATCCCTTCCACTTGTGATACACATCTTGCTGATAGTTATTAACTATCCAGAAAAAAATGGAAACCCAATTATTCACACTGTCTTTCCTTTTTGTAGAGAATGTTCTATCAGGAAGGAAAAAAAGTTGTTTTGCACAACTATTCACTGAATGCTTGAACAATCACCACTAGTCCTCCTACATCATCAATACAATATTAGATCATGTAGTCTCTCACATTCCCTTTTTGTTCTTGTTTTATGATGTGGTTACCCAGGCTGGTCCTGGGCTCAGGAGATCCTCCTGCCCCAGCCTCCACAATGGCAGAGGCTACTTTCCATTTTCAACATAGAATAAACACAGCCAATATTGAGGGGAGGATGTTTATTTAAAAAGCACTCTGTAGAAAGAGTTCAAGACTGTATTAAACTTTACTTTACCTTTATGCCACTAAATTTGAACATATGTACAGAACATTATTTTTAAAGGAGTATATTTTGGAATCTTCACCAAATGTGAATTACTACTCTGTTCTCAATCTATATCAAAAAAGAAAAAACAACAACACAACAACTGAGAATTGTTTGAGAGATGTTATAACAGTTTATATTTGCACACAAATTCTGCCACATTATTCAGCACCACCAAAGTAAAACTCTTGACTCTTTCACTGAAAATGAAAAACCCATCTGTCATTTGTTCCCAGTAAAAAACTGATTGTTCTACAAAATCAGCTGATCTAGTCAAGTAAGAACTGAAGTTTGAAAGATGGTTTCTCCACGTTGCCAATTCATCAAATAAAGACCATTCTACAAATATGGGAGGACTGAAGAAAATGAGGGAGCTAAGCAGAAGGACTGCCACACACAACAAGTATAAGCTCCAGGGAACCTTGGTAAGGAATGTGCCAGTGTCCTGAGGCAAAGAAAGTTTATCCACATCTACTAGTTTTATATCTTCCCACTGGCTGGTATCGAAGTTCTTCATTAAAGGGCTTGTGGGCAAGTTAGAGGGAGGTAAAGGAGTTTCTTTAATTACTTTGATTTTTTCCCTGAACTCCTGCATCTGCTGTAGAAATATGATGGGCTCTGACACATCTTTGAAAGCCTCAGCAATGTTAAAGGCCATCCGCTGCTCCTGCAGGATGGTGTTGAGTTTATTGATCTCTGGGTCATAGGCTTGCATAACTGCAAGTTTCATGGTCTCAAAGTCAGACAGGATTTCATTCTTCTTTTGGTCCAGTGTGTGTTGTAACTTCTCAAAAAACTCTTTCACTTTATCAGAATCTTTAGTCAGTAACTGTAGGGACTTCCTCTTGCTAGTTTCCAAGGTATCCAAGCGAGAAAGAGCATCTCCCCGTCGCCATGTCTCAAAACTCTGGAAGAGAGACTCAAAGGCATCCCTTTCCTGAGCGTAGGCATCTTCAATAGAACAGAAGACATGCTTGGTGTGGTCACCACAAGTAGCACAGATCCCGCAAATCAGCTGCATGTCAGTTCGGCAGAAAATGTTGAGAGGCTGCCCCAAGTGTCCTTTGCACACTGGCATTTTGGGAGAGATCTTGATTTTGTTATACTTTTCTACAATACCCTTCAGGGAGTAATTAACCTGCAGGCTATTAACTCCAGTAGCTGAAGTTTCCTTACGGCACGTAGGACATTTGAATGGAGATGGTCTCCACAACGAATTCCGCACATTTCCCTCTAGGAGACCTTCTAAACATTTTTTGCAGAAGTTGTGTGAGCAAGGCAAAACTCGAGGATCATCAAACAGACTGCAGCAAATTGGGCATGTGAGGTCTTCTTCAAGCAGCTCCATAACATCCTATCACAGAGAAAGAAACACTCTGTATTACTCTGTAATCCTTTGCACTAGGACTATATAAGATGCTTTCTCCACATGTAATGACCTTTACTGCAACCACCTGCCAGTGGAAATAAGAAATGTAGGAAGAGAAGACACATCCAGGCAGTTTCCACCCATAGGATGGATGGTGCTCCACGCTAACTTGGTGTCCTGTACCCAGGTCACTGTGTGGACTTCCCCACTGCAGTCTTTGGCTAAGGGAGGGTTAGGACTACAACAGATGCAAGTTGAGTCAGCAAGACCAACTGATTGTTTTAAAACAGAGAGCAGACCACGAGCTGACTATTGGCTTTGTTACGCAAAGCTACAGTGTAATAGCATGGACTCTTTACTTTGGGCTCCACAATAAAAATGGTATAACAATTAAAAGAGGCAAAGAAATATAAATCTAAGCATGTACTCTGATGTAGATTTTTACTTGGATTTGACATACTCTATTTCAAAGACAAGAATTATTAAAATCACTGGTTAGAAGGTAAGAGAGCTGCAGTCAAAATATTTAGTGAGTTTTTAGTAGTGATTTTAGAAGCAACCAGCACCATCAGTCATAGCCACCTTCTATCATTCTGTAGCTTCCAGTTTCAAAATGTGATGAGCAAATACATGTGTGTCTTTAAGGAATCCACGAGATCTAAATCATGTTCATACCAAGGACAGCCTGGTCAACATAGTCAGCTCAGGACCAGCCTTGGCTATAGACTAAGACCCTATCTTAAAAAAAAAAAATAGTCTTCATAGTCTTGTGCCAGGCTGACATTTGTACCAACAATGTGAAAGCAATGGTGGGTAGACATTGTTGGAACCTTAACAGTTCAAACCAGGTAGTAAGCAGCACCAAGTCCTATCACTAGTCACTGTATTCTTTACTACACTTAAAAGTAGGGTAGGGGAAGAAAAGACAGTTTGATTTTGATTTTTTTTTTAAGACAGGGTCTCACTGTGTAGTCCAGGCTGGTCCTGAACTCACTATAGAGCACAGGCTGGCCTTGGACTCAGGACAATCCTCCTGCCTCAGCTTCCCGAGTGCTGGGATTACAGGCGTGCGCCACCATGCCCAGCTTATGTGGTGCTGGGGAATCAAACTCGGGTACTTAGCGCTTGATTTAGCGCTTGCTAAGCAAGCGCTTTAACCGCTGAGCCATTCCTCCAGCCCCGCCGATTTGATTTTTAAAATATCCTTGAAGTAGCCAAAATATTCATTTTGTTAAATCACAATCCTTGCATACTCATCTTGTAAACATTCTGAGTGAGAAAGTATACACTGTGTACCAGATGCTGTCTGGAGGAAGAGCAGCACTATGTGACTAAACTGCAAAGATAAACCAGCTCCTTATTTTTACGGAATACCATTTTTACTTGAAATCAGAAATGGTGAACTACTCCTAGAGATCTAACAGGTGTCTTCTTGAATATGAATAAAATGAGCTTGTTAACTCTAGGGAAAAAAGACAATACTGCTTGGCAGTGAAAAAGTTTTTCTTTATATATAAGAAAATCAGAATTTTGGAAAAAAATATGCATAACACAATATTTTTCAAGTCATCAATAGTTATAAATCATACATAGCTAAATAATCCATTTAAAGTATAGTAGCAAAGCCAGAGAATGCCTTATCCCAACACTCAGGAGGCTGAGTCAGGAGGAGTGGGGTAAATTCAAGGCCAGGCTGGACTTCAGAGTAACACTCTGTCTCAAAAAAAGAAAAAAAAGTAGAGTAACACAGACAAATAGCCTTGTGAACATGATTTCATATTCTACAACAAAGAAACTACCAGTTCTTAACTGGGCCTGGTGGTGCAGACATGTAATCCCAGCACTTTGGCAGGCTGATGCAGGAGGATCACAAGTTCAAGCCCAGGCTAGACAACTCAGCAAGATCCTGTCTCGAAAAATAAAAATGGGCTGGGGATATAGCACAATGTGAAGGTCCCTGTGTTCAATGCCCACTACCACACCCACAAAAACAAAACAAAACCAAAAATTACCACTTCAGTTTTGGTATAGAATGAAAGATCCAAAATTACCTGAGAAGGCTATTAAAATATCCTTCTGTTAACCAATCACACATCTGTGTAAGGCCAAAGTTTCTTTGTATGTTCCCACCAAAATAATTTCTTAGAACAGGCTGAATGGAAAAGCAGTTAAGACGTTGGTTTTCCATTAAATAACCATTCACGGCTGGGGAGATATAGCTCGGGGGTACAGCAAATGCTTAGCCAGCTTGGCTCAGGGTTGAACCTCAGCATCCTCTTTCCCCCTTAAAAAAAAAAAAAAGATTATCGACAAACTTTCAAAGGAATGCCACTCTTCCTAAATTTCTTAAGCCAAATGCAGTAGTATATGCCTGTAATCCCAGTACCCTGGGAGGCTGAGGCAAGATCAGACCAGCCTGAGTAACTAACTCAGCAACTTAAAAACAATTTAATAATCCACAGGCCCTCTTACAAATGGGAAAAAAAAAAAAAAAACTGTAGGTGGGGGGTGGGGAACGGGACAGGTGATGAGGATCAAGCCCAGGGTCTAATGCATGCTAACTAAGCTGCATTCTACAAAAAATAAGTAATTTTTTACAGTAACTTCTACAGTCAGAGCTGGAGCTACATCTAGAAGGAAAATATATTTAAAAGAGGAGCTCAGGGCATAGCTCAGTGATTGGAGTGCTTGCCTAGGAAGCATGAGGTCCCAGGCTCAATCCCCAGTACCACATGAAAGCTGTGCATGGTAGCACAAGCCTGTAATCCCAACTCTTAGGAGGCTGAGGCAAGAGGATTTTCATGAATCTGAGCCCAGTCTGGGCTATGTAAACCAATCTAAAAAAAAATTTTGAAATTTGACCTCATGGGGTCATTTATGATTTTTATTAGGTTGTGAGTGATCTATTTTATATATGTAGAATTAAAGCAAAAATTACCATCTCAAATTGTGTACACAGAAAAATAATTAGATGATTTTTCTGAAAAAAAGTTACGAGAAATCATATAACTTTAGAAGACCACTAAGAAAATGGCTATTAAGAGTAGGGCTTGTATAGCAAGCTTAGTCTGATGCTATAAAATATTCTGTCAGTTCTTCCCATCTTCTAACCCTAGTCTCGTTCTACACCTCAGCATTCCCACTATTCTCTGTCATCTTTCACCCCAGAATTCTACACAAAGCCAGTTATTTTTGAGACAGGGTCTCACCCTATATTCCAGGCTGGTTCTGAACTCACTATGCATAGCCCATGGTAAGGCCAGATTTTTTAGTAGGAAGTAGAAACAAGGAGTGGAAGCTGCACTCAATAAAGCAAGCCTCACTTATCACCTCCTTATAAAGTTATCTCTGAAGAACTCTATTCAGCTATATTAAAGAAGAAAACAAAGGGTACACCAAGAGGTTAGGAGATGAGGAGAAAAGGACACCCAAGGCAAAGGAAAACTGAAAAAGAAAATTGTGAAGAATGTTGTGACAGGGGCCAAGAAAAATTTTAAGGTAATCAAGTATGATCAAAAGTGTAAAGGAAAATGTCACCCACAGAAGAATTTAGAAATAAAAATCATCCCTAAGTCATCATCAACTTAACAGTTCTTAAAATGAATCAGAGAGAAAAATACTACTTGGAAATTCTCTTTTTTAAAAAATTAACAATAGATTACCTTATTCCATTTTCAGTGATACGGCTTACAAGTTTTGGTTATAATTTTTAAAATATTTTCATTTCCTTTGTAAAACAACTAAATCCTATTTTTTCCTCTGTATCTTCAAAACTTTCTCTAGGATCTGGGGGTGCACGACATAAAAATCAGCCAGGCATGGTGGTACACACCTGTAATCCCAGGACAAGGACTTTTGCCACGAGTTCAAAAGTCAGCACGGGCTACAGAGTTAAGTCAGGACCAGTCTCAAAACAAACTTGCTTTAGGACAAAATTATATGACCATTTCCATAGCTAACTTTACTGCCTTTTAGTGAAAAGTTTTATTAGCCTGATCTAACCATGGTAGACTTTTGCTGCTGAAAGTCTTTAAAGGAAAATATATAATGAAGTTATTACTTTTTTTTTTTTGAGACAGGGTCTCATTCTGTAGCCCAGGCTCAGGCGTGTGCCACCAAGCCCCGCTTTATTTATGTGGTACTGGGAAAGCAACTGAAGGACCTCTCACTTACAAGGCAAACACTTTAAGTGCCGTGCCATTCCTCCAGCCCAGGATGTTTTAGTCTTAAAAGCGAAGGGTACTTTTCATAGTAAGATTTCTTAAAATGTGCCTAAAACATAAAATTTGAAGCAATCTACAGCTTACTCCATTAATAGAAAGTAGAGATCCCCACCGTTATTATTTTTTAGCTAATTTTCCCCAGTGTAGAAGTTGAGAAACTTTATGTAAACAAAATTATTTACTATTAAAATCTATGTAAAATTAAATGTACAAAGGCAAACTAGTTTTCAATATTCATTTCCCCTCTGAATGTTTCTGAATACTATAAAAGTGTTTACTTTGAAGCAATGAAATCTATTCTCCCCCAATTAAAAATTTCTCATATATTGTACCACCAATTAAAATAGCTGACCAGGGCTGCTGGGGCTGCAGCTCAGTGATTACAGCACTTGCCTAGGATGTGCAAGAACCCCAGTTTCAATCCCCCAGCACCACACAATAGCTGGGAATGGCAATGCATGCATATAAATCCTAGCACTCAGGATGCTAGGCAAGAGGTCTTCCGCAAGTTCTAGGCCAGCTGTCCTTCATGGTGACTTTAAGACCAGACAGCAGCCTGTACTAGAGTGAGAACCTGGCTTTAAGTAAATAAATAAACACCTCTCTAGAAAAGTCAACCTTATTTCCTGCCATTCTTCTATTTTTAATATTTGGCTTTATTTTTGATAAATGCATAGTTTCATACCACCAGAGATTTATTTTTAGACAAACTATCAAGCTGTCCAGTCAAGGGCTACAATAAGTATCAGTTCTATCTTGTATGAATGTGGAGCAACAATTGCTTTTACAATTATAACCAACAAAATATTAAAAATGGAAAACTAATACAAAGGAAAGTCATAAAGTTAATAGGTATGTATTAGTCTTCCCTCAGAATTTCTTATTTCTATTTTTTAATTTTTTTAAAATTTCTCATTTTTACAGTGGTCATATGTTCAACTCTGTGTGTGACAAGGTCTCAGTATCTAGTCCAAGCTGGAACTCTCGAGTCATTGTGGCTTGTTCTGAGCTTGTGATCCTCCAGCTCCATCCTCCCAAACTGCAGGGTTACAGCAGTAGTAGGATTACGCATGTGCCACTGTGCCAAGCCCATTCACTCGTTAATTTTCCCCTTAAGACATTAAAATTTTTTCTCCTGTTAGTCTTTACACATTCAATTCCATTGGCTGCTAAATTAAACAAAGTTATTCAAATGTCATCACAAATTTCTTTCAGTTCTCATTAGGAAAAGAAGCCAATAAATTATGCTGTGTATTTTAGGGACCCCCCCCCCAAGTGCTAGAGATGGAACCTAAGGGCTCGAGCATGCTAAAGCAAGCAATTTACCACTGAGCCACAACCTAATCCCAGTATCTTAGGGAATTTGAACCAAATTCCCACCCTGCCTTGAATTAATTTACAAATTTGCGAACAGCACCTAAGTATCAGTTAACTAGTTGGCAAGTACTGAAACTTTATGTGCTTTATATGCTAAACTCTACTGACCGGAGAGCCAATTTTACCTTACAGCAGTGGTTTTAACGGCTCACTCTTGTGAGTGCCCGCCTCTCTATGCAGTTCCTCCCTCATTTTACAACAAAACCATACTTTTACAGAGTTTAATAAAAACCGAATAAGGCACTTACTTTTTATCATTCCTGAGTATAAAATACGAACTAGTGTAAAGCAGTTAATATTAGCATGCATCTGTGAATTACCAGTGTATGTCTTGAGAAAAGATGGTGATTACCTGTAATCTCAGCACTCTGATAAACTGAGGCAGGAGGATGGCAAATTCAAGCCAAGATGGTCAACTTAGTGAGATCATGTCTCAAAACTTAAAAATAAATAAATAAATAAAAGGCTGAGGATGTAGCACAGTGAGAAGGCCCAGAGTTTGAGCACTGTACCACAAATGACTGACTGCATGTTGGAGTAAGAATGAAACGGAAATACTGGGCTTAAACTAATCTGCCTAAACATTAAGTCTGTGAGTATAAAAACTGCAGCCCCTCAGTGGTGACCTTTCAATTGTACACAGCAAGCTAGGAATAGAACCTGGGTCCTCCAATTCTTAGACCTTAGCAGAAAGTGAGTTAAGAATTCAGTATTGCAGGGGTAGGAATTTAGCTCAGAGGTACAGCATCAAAATTCTTAGCATACTTAAGGCCTCAGGTTCAGTCTAGCATATAAGCACAAAACCAAAGGACAAATTAATTCAGTATCCAAAATAAAGAAGTTTAGGCATAGGTTCTTCTAAAATCCTTTCTAAAATAAATCTATGACTTTATTTATTTTTACAAATTCGGTTTTATTAGGAACTCCAGTAAAGAGGGAAGAGCACAAACCTACTTCTGAATACCTACGTTCAAGCACCATTTACATCCTCTTAGAATAAGGGATTTTTTAATAGTAATTTCCTCACAATATTCCTGGAAAAATTAAGTAATATGTAAGAATTCTGTAAATTGCTAAACTATGTAAGGTAATGTGTTCTATTACATTAGTGTACAAACATTTTGAACACTGTGAAAACGCCGTCAGTGTACTACATGAGAATAGGAGGCTATTAACCAAGAGAATGTCCCAAAAGAGTTGGACTTGGACCATAATTTCGAAATAAGGCAAAGTGAATGTTGCATTGCACACCAGTGACAAAGCCCATGGAGGAGGGCTTACCTGAACAAAAGCTGCGGCAAGAAGGACAGTCAGATCAAAGTGCACAAAATGGAAAGAACATCTTGATGTCGTGGAGGGACTTAGGTGGCACAAAAAAACTTTTAAGGAAGGTTAGGAGACCGAAGAAATGTTATCTTTTGGCTCTGGGTGTATATCAGTGGTAAAGCACTTGTACTAGTGTGTGCCAGGCCCTCGGTTCAACCTCTAGCTCCAAAATAATTAAAACTAATTTTAAAAAAGCATCTCCCAGGTGTGCAATAAACATAACCGGTTAGGCAGCGGCTCCACCAAATTCTACTGAGGAATTACCCATTTAAATGGAATTCTGCTTTTAAACTGCCTACTAGAGCTTGATGTGGTGACCTACGCCTATAATCTCAGCCCTCCTGGTGTCGAAGGTAGAAGGACGCCAACCTCGGGCCCAGCCTGGGCAACTTAGTAACGCAGTAAAATCCTGTCTGAGGAATGGCACAGCAGTTGAAATTCTTGCCTAGCAAGCACAAGGCACTGAGGTGATTCCCCAGCACCAGAAATCCTGCCCATGG
Organism: Ctenodactylus gundi; assembly: GCA_004027205.1. Taxonomy (NCBI): domain Eukaryota; kingdom Metazoa; phylum Chordata; class Mammalia; order Rodentia; family Ctenodactylidae; genus Ctenodactylus; species Ctenodactylus gundi. The sequence continues at coordinate 92,714 of PVKB01000483.1, read as the reverse complement.
TGGCACACACCTATAATCCCAGCACTCAGGAGGCTGAGACAGGAGGACTGTCATGAGGACAAAGGCCAGCCTGGGCTACATAGTGAGTTCAGAACTACCCTGGACTAGAGTGAGACAGTCTCAAAAAAAAAAAAAGAAAAAGAAAAAGAAAAAATCTGGGGATGTAGCTCAGTGCAAAGGCCGTGGGTTCAATCCCCAATATTATAAAAATTAATTAATTAAATGGCTAATATGCAAGTCTCTTGAGTCCTAGAAAACCCAACGCTGTTACAAGCCCTTGCAACCTGACAATTCACCAGATATAAGGAAAAAAAATTTTGTTCCCTTTGCCTTTCCAATATAAATGTCAGGATATAATACATTTAAAATAACAAATTACTACATTAAAAACTTACAAGCATGAATCCTATTACTGAGTTTTGACAAAATATTGAGAACAAAGACCACCAATGAAAGTAATGAATGGGAAACACATATATCCTACACATAGCTCAACTGTTAAAGATTTTAGGCCTAGTAGAACTAGGTGCTTTTTCAAAAAAATGTTAGGATAACACAGGGAAAAATGGTTTACCTCCGTCCCGGCCAGCAGGTGTATTCGGCACAGTTGTTATTTCCCAGGGCAAAGCAATCAGGTCGTTCGTTTTCCACGTAGACTAACAACGCACCTGGTAGCTCGTGCTGAGAAAGGAAAAGGGGTGCTATGCATGTATTTGCACAGGATCTGGCCTGTTGGCTCTCAATTTTTTCAATCGCAGCCCAACAAAGACCTAATCCGAGAGTAGGCTGAGGAGGCCGGCGCGCTTTGTCCCAAGCTCCTCGGTCACGGCCCCCCCGGCGCACCACAGCCCTCGCCAGCTGCAGTCTGAAGCGGCTCATGCCCCTTTGCTAGGCGTTACCGAGTCAGGGGAGCCCGGCCTGCTCCGCGTGGACAGGCTTTCCGGAGCAGGCGCGAGGCATGCCGGCCGGCGCCCACCTGCACGCTGCCACTGCCCGCGCCCTGCGGGGTCTCAAGAGTCCCTCGGCCGCGGGAGATTTGGCCAGCCTCCCGCCCACGCAGGTCCTTCCCGGTGCAGCCAGGTCCCCGCCCTCACACCCTGCCCCAAGGGGAGAAGTGGCGGGTACTTAGCTCCGACCTCGGCCGCGCAAAGAGCCGATGCCTGGGGCCCGAGCCACGGGGCGCGCTCCTCCAGCTCCAGCACACGCGGTAAAGGACCAGCCGCTCACAAAATGGACCCACGGCACCCCGCCCTCCTCCGCACGCCTCCCAGGGCCCGCCCGCGGGCAGGCGGGCAGGCGGGGCAGGCGTCCTTCCGGCGCGGGCGGGCGGGAGGGCGGGGCCGGGGAGGGAGGGCGGGAGGGCGGGAGGGCGAGGCCGGGGAAGGAGGGCGGGGGGCGGGGCCGGCGCGGGCGGCGGGGCGGGGCCGGCGCGGGCGGCGGGGCGGGGCCGGCGCACGCCTTCTCCCTCGCGGGGCGCTGCGCGCAGACTCCGTGCGCGGAGGAGCTGGAGGGAGCGCCTGAGGCAGCCGCCCGGAAGAAGAATCCCGGATAAGCCTGCGCGCAACGAGATGGTTGGGTTTGGATTGTTGTACTTTTTTTTTTGTTCGTTGAATTTTTAGGAACAAAAAAAAGAGCCCAACCCTTCACACCACTTCATTTACATCTCTCAGGAACCGCGGCTTGGCCCCGCGGCTCGGGGACGAGACACTGCTCTGTGCCCCGTGTCCGAGGCAGCAGGGCTGGGGTGGGACGGGCAGGCCGGCGGCGCGGGCACGCTGAGTCGCCCTGGCGGGGCTGGGCCCGGTACGGGGTCAGCTGTCGCCGCTTCTTCCCCGTCATGCACGTGTTTTCCCGTGATCGTTAGAACACCGGCGACCCAATTCTGTTCAGCATGCTCTCGTCGGAAAAGGAGCGCTGCCGCTTTCTCCTTCCCGGGAGAAAGAAGAAACTTAACAATTAGTTTTAATTTATCCGCCCTCAACAGTCGCTCAATCGCTAGCCCGCTTCTGCAGATGTCCTGCCTGTACGGAGACCTTGTCCAGTACCAGCCCATTAAGCCGGCGAGCAGCCTGTGAAGGGTGCAGAGATGAAGAAGTGGCTCCTCTCCAAAACTTTAACTCCAGAGGGGAATGGGACATGTACAGAATCAGGGTGTGCGCCCCATGCAAGCGCCTGCTGCAGCTCGGGAGAGCCGGAGTTTCGTGAGGCTGTGGCCAGTTACGCGGAAGGAAGGGCACCCAAGGTCCACCATAGCTAATGCTGGGCATGGTGGCGCACACTCACAATATCAGCACTTGACAGGCTGAGGCAGGGGCCACAGAGTGATATATATATATATATATACATAAAATCTACCATATCTGGTGGCGCTGGCTTGTAATCCCAGCACTCTGAGAAGCTGAGGTGGGGGGATGGCAAGCCCTGCTTGGGCAACTTAGAGACTTAGCAAGACCATGTCTCAAAGTCAAAACTAAAAAAGGGCTTGGGAATGTAGCTCAATGTAAAGGCCCCGGGCTTCAGCCCCAGTACTATTGGGGGGGGGGGGGGGAGAACTAGTAGGTGGGTCTATAATCAATAGTCCAAATCTGTATTTTTTTAAAAAAAAAAAAAAACCTTGTCACTTCCACGTATGATGTGTGTCTCCCTTGCTGCAGCAAGGTGACATTTAACAATTTCTGTCCTTTAGTTTTCAAAAGAACACTGAAATGGGAATGCATATTTTTAGTCTATAGATGGGGAAGTAAGCTAAATGACTTCAGTGAGCAAAACGAGGCACAGCAGAAGCAGATTGTTGGCAAAGGTGATCCTTCCATAGTAGCATAACTCAGTGCCAATGAAAACTGCACCCTAGTCCCCCCGCTAAATTAGTGTCATTAAAAATAAATTTGCTCATGAAAATATTTCAAATACCCTAACACTAAAATAATATGAGTGAAGAGGTATGAACTCATAAGTCACAAATTATCCTTATTTATGTAATACATATATATGTAGTTAGATCTGGTTATTGGTGGATAGTAATTAATATACTTCTTAATTAAATGTAAAACATTAAGTCTGCGTAGCAAACCCTAGACCGTTACTATTAATAAGTAACATAAACTCTCTCAAATGTAGAAAAATGGGGAAGAGTAGCTTTCTCTCTCCTTCCATGATTCTAATACGTGAAACAGCAAGGCAACTGCTTGAAATAGTGTGCCAGAAGAAGAGAATAATTGCCAGCCTAAACCCTGCGTGCACAGCCACAGCCCTCCTGGAAGAGCACAAGGTAACTAGATCCTAGTAGAGATATCACAGGGATTGCCAAAATTCTTGTCACACTCGAATTTCCTTGGATCCATGTTAGTATTAAAATGTAAATGTTGGCCTGGAAGTTCCCCTAATGTTCTAGCCTGCAGCCTGAGTGTCAGCCTTTCTCAAGGCTCTAGCTTGGCTGGGAGACAAGCCAGGTTCTCAAGTTCCTAGCTCCATAGGGAAACAGACCAGTTTTTCAAGGCCTTAGATCTGGCCACCAGCCCTCTAACTTTCCAGTTCCCCAATTCCAACCCCACCCCTCCACTCCAGGCTTAAATACTGACACTCCCCAAGCCCAAAATCTTACTTCAGGTCCCCAACATGCTTCCACACTAACAAAATCTTAATCTCCCTGGATTTGTCTCCAGGTCTTGAATCAACCTGGCAAGGTCTGCCACTTCACCTACTCTGCATTGTAAATATTGATTGTTCTTCAAATAAGTAAATTTAACAGCCAAAGCTTAAAAGTCACATACCAGCACAACTGTAAGACTACAGCCAGAGTCTTACTGAGTTTCTTGTAAGTGAGAAATATATTTTGAGGCTAGAAGAATGGCTCAACAGTTAAAGTCTTGCTTAGCAAGCACTAAATCAAGCGCTAAGTACCATAGTTTGATTCCCTAGCACCACATAAACCACGCGTGGTGGTGCACACCTGTAATCCCAGCCCTTGGGAGGCTGAGGCAGGAGGACTGCCATGAGTCTGAGGCCAGCCTGGACTGCAGAGTGAGACCCTGTCTCAAAAAGAGAAGTATATTTTACAGGGTGATATATTCGTCCATATGGTTCTGTTTATTTTTACTTTTTGAGACATGTTCTCACTCTGTAGTAACACAGCCTGGCCTTGAATTCACAGAAATCCTCCTGCCTCAGCCTCCCAAGCGCTGGGATTTCAAGCATGCACCACCATGCACGGCTTATGTGGTGCTGGGGAATCAAACTCAGGGCCTTGTGCTTGTCAGACAAGTGCTCTAATTACTGTGTTATTCTTCAGATCCTAATTTACTTCATGGTGTTGGTTTTGCCATGGGACTTGACAAAGTTAAGTGCTTCTTAGCTCTCCTTCCTACCTACAAAGACATGAGTGTTAAGATCTTCCATAATAAAAGGATTTGTTAGTGTATCCTGAAATTTAAATTGTAAAAGGAAGCGCATCTATTGATAATAAGCCTGGAGTAATTTGTGGGCAGGTGTTGGTGATGCTTACGGACTACATTATTTTTTCCTTCCCTAGCGCTGCCACCAGAGTTACAAAGGCAAGCTTCTACATTTCCCCAGTGAGACGCATCCTGACAATAAAAGGCACACCCTGCCAAGTGCAGCGGAAAGGGCGAGGCTTCAGGATGGGCGGTGTCCAGACTCCAGCTCAGTCACGTACCGCTTGTTCATGGTGCTAGGTATGTGCAAGCCTTAATATTTTCCTCTGTCAAATGAGACTTGTGATGCATTTGTTTATATTAGGTAACTATTAGGTAATATATAAAGCAACCAAGATTGTATCTGGCATATAGCGGATACTTAATGAGTGGTTCCTGTTGTAACACAGAAGAAGAAAACCACACTTGTTTCTTGTTTCATTTTGGGTTTGTAAACCTGGGGCTCCAGCACCAATGGTCTTAAGCAATGCCTAGCTGCCTCTGATGCCAGGAAGGCAGCCCACCTCATTCTTGCGCCTAGCCCAAGGTAGAGTCTCTTACACAGCAGATGCTTTGACTTATCAACCCCTCCTCTCTGCCTAAGCAAAGGAGAGAAAAAGGGAAAATCATATTCAATGAATAGAAGACTTTGCCAGTTTTTTAAAAAGAAAATTTCAAAGATGTGAACATTAAAAATATTCTATTAAAGGGAAAAATATTTATGAAAATAAATTCATCACAGAAGACAAACTTAACCTAAAGCATGAAATTAAAGGGACTTAGTCTTCAGCTTAAAGAGAATTCCAAGTCCCATATATTTCAGTTGCACAGTGAAGAACATGAATTAAGTAGAGCTGTTAGCAAGACCAGATAGCTTTGTGAGAGATTGAGAGGCCCTTAAGCAACAGCAAACATGGCCCTTAGTTACTGTTTCTGTACCTGTGAAGAATTGTTAATAAGTCATATAATTAAGACAATACTAATATATGCTTATAATTTTGTACTCAGTCAAGTCATATAATTCTCAGTATTGTGCTAGAAACCAAAATTACGTGGCAAGGAAATTCCCAAACCCAAGGCACTGGTTGAGCAGAGAAATCTTGAGATTAAAGGGAACTTCATTCTGTGGGAAATGGGAAGCCACTGAATAATTACACACGTGGTACTAACAAAATGAAGCAGAATCTTAGAAAGATTAACTTGATAACAAATCCAAAATTTAAGGGAGAAGAAATTTCCTTTCAGACTTCTGAGGTTTGTTACGGAAAATGACCGATTGTTAAAAATAAATCAGACTTTTAAAAATGCAATTACATATATTAAAGTACAGCATATATATTATAATTCCCTGGAACTACTTAATGTAAAATATCTCTCAATGTGTAAATAAAATGTCATGTAGAAAAAATCATGACAAGTACTCTAAGCCCTCCAAAAAAGAATCATGTGTACATAAATATCATCTGAATAAATTATCTTATAATGATATCAACTTGCTGCATAAATGATCAATATTAATGTGTTACTTAGGTATATTTTAGAGTGTTTCTCATCAGAGCTTTAAAAAAGTCATTGTATATTTCTCAAATGTACTACTATTTGGTATTTTAATGATTACAATCAGTCATGACAATTAAATGTTTTAATCCCAAAATATGTGTATTTTTTGAGGAATAACTTTATATGATCCTTTAACAAAGGATTAGTTCACACATATTCGTAGCTGTTATAATTTGATTTCCATAAGTTATTTTGAATTTTCTGTTAGGTTCACTAATCATGTGCTTGATTTTATCTTGGAAAATGGTTTTTATGATGACAAAACCTTATTTTGGTGTAGAAAGTTAATTTCATCTGTTTTATGGGACATTGTTAGATGATTTCTTGTACAATTAAGGGTGCAATGTGGCTATAGCTTCATCCGTTTTCAGTAGCTGATTCCTATACATTAAACATTAAACATATTTTTTGTTGTTCCGTCCTGGGCTTTCTGTAATGAGTCACACCTCCAGCTCATTTTTTATTTGTTTTTTTTTTAAGATAGAGTCTCACTTTGTAGCCCAGGCTGGTTCGGAACCCACTATGTAGATATGCTAGCCTTGGACTCACAGTAATCCTCCTGTCTCAGCCTCCTGAGGTGTGCGCTAACCCAACCCCTTATATGATGATGGGGAATCAAACCCAGGACTTGTGTTTATTAGGAAAGAGCTTTAACTGCTGTGCTATTCCTCCAGCCCTCCAGCTCATTTTTTGTACTTAAAGTCAGTAGTGCATTTCACCAAATTTTGATACTGAGAATCAAGATTTATCTAACATCTATAGAACACTGTACAAAAAATACATGCTTTGGTGCTGGAGGTATAGCTCAGTGATTACAGCGTTTGCCTGGAAACTAAGGCCTCCAGTACCACATGATAGCTGGGCTTGGTGGTGCACACCTGTAATCCCAGCACCGGTGAGGCTGAGGCAAGAGGACTGCTGTGAGTTCCAGGCCAGCCTGGGACACATAAAGAGTTTAGGACCAGGCTGGACTACAGTGAGACACTATCTTAAAACACACACACACACACACACACTCACACGAAATACATGCTCCATGTTATTTTTAACATGACTCTGGTTGGGTCTTTAATTAAAGCACTTGGTAATAAATGTGTTTATGTTATAGTGATCTTATTTATATACTTTTTATAACATGTATAGTGTTAAAATCCAGCCAGAGACCAGAAGCTTGGGATTGATCTAATCAGCCCAGACCCTTCAGTCCAGAGTTAGCGAGCTCCAAGGCAGATAAATCTGAAGGGCTAGCAGAAAAAAACTGTTCACCCTATGGCAGCCAAGAAACAGAGAACAAGAGGAAGGAATGTGTATGAATCCAGCCCCAGCGACCCACTCCCTGTAGCCATGCTCTGCCTCGTAACAGCACAGGTAGCCATGAACTCATCCAGGGATTAATCCACAAATGAGTGCAGCACACCTGTGATCCAGCCACTAACCTGGAGTCCTCACCTCTAAGCACATGAAACTTTAGGGGGACATTTTAGACCTAAACCAGGACAGACACACTGGTCAGTCTTCATTCCACTGTACTCAGGCATGAATGAGGGTTAGGGAAGGAGAGATAGAGACAAGAGTAGTTCTTTCTGAAGCAATGATGGGGAAAGAAGAAAAGGAGCAATAAAATATAGGGACATGGAAGCGGTGCTTTTTATCATAAAAATAAGGCTCAACTCCTCCTCTATGCTTATTCTGAAAAAGAGGTCCCAAGTGACTGCAAGGCCTGGAAGCAGGGCGACCATAGAGCCCTGGCCCCTGGCCCAGAGCTTCATTTTTCTCTCAGTAATCTCTCACTGATGATTATGGCTCTGTCAAAGCCTCCGCAGGTCACATCACCATTCATATCGAGGGACAAGCATGAGATGACAGGGGCATTTCTTAAGATCCATGTAACAATGAAATCAAAGCCCGAGTTTCTTCCAAAATTAAAGAAATGTTCCCTAACATTTCGAGGTCAGAGGAAGTACTGCAGATACTATTTCATTTTTCTTCATTTTGTTTTATTTTTGCAGTACTGGGGGTTGAACACAGGGCTTTCGCCCTGCCCTCCGACCCCAGGTCCCTTTTACTTTTTGCATATTTGAGATATAAATACATTTATCATTTCAGTTAGTCTCTCTGCAATCCCACTAGGCAGTTGTGGGCACATGAATGTTACCACTGAGGAAAATACTAACAGAGTTAAATGACTTGAACATGGTCATACGACCGTGAAGGGCAGACCTGGATTCCCTCTGGGATCTCCCCATTCCTGCTCTTAATGAGGCCTACCTGCCTCCTCAGAGGATGTGTACATCCCACCCACCAATTTCTGATTATGTTGGCAAACAGGACTTTTCCAAGATGGTTAGTTTCAACATGGAAGCAGTATTCTGAAAATTCCTATTTTCATGTTAAATTTGAAAGTAGAAATCTGCTTTCTGCAGCTGTGTGTCTCATTCAGTTGTTTCTATAACCCAGTTTGAAGGAAGAAACACTTCCAAAAGAAGCAACCAAGCCTAGAAAGGCACAATTGACTCAAAAATAGATCCCACTGGATTAGCAAATGGGAAATCATACTGAGGAGTAAGTAGTCACCCACGTCACCCCTACAGAAGCTAAAGACTGAGGCGCAAGCCAGAGAACAGATAGTTCAAAATCTTTGCTTTATATTCACCTATCTTTAATCTTCTAAACCAGTTGCTCTCCTAGAAAAGCTATCTTAGTCATAGCCTTTGCAAATTTTTTCAGTTAATATTTTAATTCTGAAAGCATTTCTGTAAGAGCTGCTTTTTTGCTGTCTGCTCCTCAAGTAAGGCCTCTAATACGAATCAAAGTGCTGCCTCTTTCCCACCTCTCAGTTTGGCCTTAAACCTGTCTCGGGAGAGCCTCAAGCTGAGTCTGACTCCCCCACACTGATCACCAGATGAGGCCTGACTGGGCCATGGGTCTTCCCTTTCAAAAGGCTTACACTACATACATTTCCTCCCCCACCCCTTTTCTGCCAGCTGTTCCCTATATATCTGTCTCAGTTACTTTTTTGTTGCTGTGACTCAATACCTGACACACACAAGTTTAGGAAAGGAAAGGTTTATTTTAGCTCACAGTTCCAGATGGTCACAGTCCATTCAGGGGCAGCTGGCAGCAATTGAAGTACATGGCGGAGGCAGAGAGGTGGAGGCAGCTTCTCAGGACATCACACACAAGCAGGCAAGTGAGACTAATCGAGACTAGTTCAAGTCCCCGTCTTAGTCTCTCCTGCATCCAGGTATCGAAGGTGTGGCCACTACACACCCTTAGTCTTAACTCACAAGCCTTTGGTCTTAAGTCACATGCCTTTAGTCTTAACTCACACTAATCCCAACAACAGCACCCTTAGTCTTAACTCATATGCCCCTAATCCCAACAACTGCAATCCACCCCGCCAGGCCAGACCCCAATCCACCAACATTACATGGCTCCATAGACAATCCATAACATTAAAATACATGAGACTTTTGGGGGACACTCCAGATCCTAACCACAACAATATCCAACAGACAATCAGATACAAATAGTAAAAGCTTCAGATGGGTGATACCAGGGGAGAAGGGGCTAATGATGGAAGAGCCAGCTTTGAAGAGTATCATTCTTCCTTAGAAGTGAGAAGAGGGGAGGACTAGTAAGAACGATACATTAGAAATGCTTTAAGCACTTGGTTTCTGAGGTTGGGGATTTAAGTGTGGGGTTATTGTTTTTTAAGCTTTAAACAGTGAAAAAGATGTCACATAATTTTTCTGGAATGTAGAAATTAGAGACTTGTCTGGAATCACAACTTAAGGCTGTAACAGAGACCTAGAGAATAGTCCTGCAAATGCCCAATAGGTAACTTAAAAGCAGGACAAGGCTTAGTGGTTTTGCCTTCTAAGGTTTTTTGTTTTGCTTTGTGTTCCCATTTATTACCTTAAACATTTGGCTCATATCCTTGCATAACTCTACAGTTATGCCCATCATTCACTTAAGGAATGTCTGTGTTACAAGGTTTTCAGCCCCAAATGTACTTAGTTTATTTCATTCCCCTTCAAAGACTGAGGACACCAAGGTAAGAATAACTGAATTTATTTTCAGGATTTGTAGGGATTTCTAATTGCCAACTTTTACAGCGTCCAGTTACACAAACATGGGTGCGTCTGCACACACACATGCACACACACACACACACACACACACACACACACACACACACACACAGACCTGGAAGTCTTCAACCCTTTTCCTAAACCAGTAATCACTTTAGGCTCTAGGAAAAGCAGAGCCTTACAGACCACTCATGATTAAGTCACTGCCCCCAGGAAGGAACAACTATTACCCTATAATAAGAACTGGGGGTGCCCCCCCAAACAGGAGCTGTCATCTGATGATGGGAACCAATTCCTCCCTCAAGCCTCACAGAATTGGCTATCAGTCCTGAGGTACCAATCAACCAAATTACAACTTAACTAAGATTACCTACCTGCCAGCTGCGCAACACCCCCAGGTTTGCAAGCCCTCAACCCCTGCCTTTCTTCTGCTTTTCTCTAAAGCATCTGTCAGCCTCTGGAAGACAGATCTTGAAACTCTTGTATCTGGCCTTACAGTGTGGCCATGTTGATTGAAGCTCCTTTCCTGCCCTTCATCACTGTTTGGTCTCCTTCACTGACATAATGAGGCAGTCAGAGCCTGCTCTGTTGGGACCCCCAGAGTCAAGACTTTTGACTTGTGATTCTCAATCTTGTGGTCAGATTGATTAGCCACACATTTTCTTATCTCTCTATCATTTATTTTGCAATTGATTTTCCCCAAAAAAAGGCATATTAAAAGCCTTCTTCTAACCAGCTACTGAGGAGGCTGAGGCAGACTGCACGTTTGAGGCCAGCCTGGGCAACTACGCAAGACCCTGTCTCAGAGAATAAAAATGGCTGAGGATGTAGCTCAGTGGTAAGTGTGTTTGCCTACCATGCATCAGGTTCTGTGCTCTGTCTCCAGTATAGAAAAAGAAATTCAATTTTAAAAAACCTTTAAAAACTTTGTAGTGCTGTTCACATTCATTATTAAAACAGTGTTTTCCTAAAGTCTTACATATTTTTATTTTTAAAGATTCTTATAGTACTTTTTATCAAGTTCTGTCCTAGGAATTTTACAAAGATTAACTCATTTGATCCTTTAATGATCAAATAACACTGCTTCTGTTATTAACCTCATTTATAAATGAGGAAATGAAGGAACAGAGTCTAAATAGCTACACCCCCAGCCCATAAGTACTTAATATGAGTCATTTCTATTTAAAATAAGAGTAAAAGAGACAGTGACAGAGCAGGATCTAGTTGTTCTTCCCATAACCACCTCTCCAGGTTTTCAGCACAGGCTGAAACCCAGTTTTGAGAGCAATGACTTCTTCATACACTTTTTAATACATGCTCTCAAAAACACCAAATGAGCACTTTCATAAACTTCAGTTTATTCTTCTAAGAAATAAAGAAATTGGATTATATGAACTAGTTCACCAAGTGAGTGTACAGACCCTTCCAGTTCTAAAAGTATTAGAATTTCCCCGGAGGAGTCACCTAGCAACTGTTATGCCTTAGGTTAGACCTTGAGAGAGGTCACGAATTAAGAGTTCGCTAAGCTAACTCTGCATTGTTCTTTTGTCTTTTGGGCTAAACACAAGTGGGTCTGTTCTGTGCAACTGACTATATCCTCAGGTGTCCGTGGAGCTTAAAATTTTATTTCTGGTCAGTTTAGGTTCTGCGGATTTGTCCTGGAGCACATGCGCCCTCTGCCGGCCACGCCGTGTGCTGTCGCCTAGTGCGGGGCACTCCTCTGCTCTGGAGGCCTCCTTTACCTCCTGGAGCATGCCAGCTAAGCTTTAATAAGCTAGGAAAAGTGCGCTTAGTGGCCTTGTTGGTACAAAGATAAAAACGTCATAGGATCTCACAGTCTGAGTGGACTTGCCCAGATCGTAATACTGTGATGTCACTTGAGGTTTATACCTGTTGCCGAGCCTCATGTCCCCCTTAGTTTGTCACCACAAGTTGCCGGCAGGAGCACAAATCAAACAGCACAATACAATGTTCTTTTGTTAAGAAAGGAGAAGTGGTGACTCATGGTAGCATTTTCTGTGTTGGTAGAAACAGGAACAACAGGCTGATGAGTGCTACTTGGGAAGCCCAGGCTCCCAGCCCTCCACAGCCGACACAGCAGGGGCTGCAAAGACAGCAGAAGTTAAGATGGAGCCAGAAAGGTATCAATTCACTTGGGTACTCAATTAGCAAGTGAATTTAAGGCATAACATCCACAGTCTGGCATGGTGGCCCATGCCTGTTATCCCAGCACCAGGAAGGCTGAGGAGAGAGGATCCTAAGTTTGAGCCCGGACTGTAAAATTTAGGGACTAGATCTTGCCTATATTCAACAAGATTCTAGCCTATTGTCATATCTTTTTGATTTTTTTCTAGTAAGTAGAATGCTAAACTAAATCAGAAACTCTCTCTACCTCACTTCAATTTCTAAAACACAAAAATTTTTGTCCACTTCTCTTTTTAAATATGCAAAGGTTCTGGACATATGCTGTAAATCCACTTGGCTTTTACTTAACTGAGTCTCCTCTACCAATGATTTTTTCCCCCAATTTAGAGAAAATTCTAATATACCCACTTTACAAAACAAGTGGAAAAATTTCTCGAAGACCCTGTCTTTCCTTACAGGTGAAGCAAAAAATAAAGGAAATGCAGGAATCATCTACTCAGTGAAGTCACCACTTTGGACACATTTCTTAGAACCACCACCTACAGGAATATTCATCTAAACATCAGAAGCTGAGTATAATTACCAGAGAAGGCTTTCAATGAACCTCCTCTAAAAAGGTTTCCATGAAGAGTACAGTTCAGAAAATCTATGCAAAAGGATAAAGGAAGGAAGTGCTATATCTGATACATCCGAGACTAGGTTAGGATAGATAGGCAGGACTAAGACAGGGCGTTCCAGGGGTCAATGGAGCAGAGGTTCCCCCTCCCCCTATGGGAAACAAGAAGTAGCCAAACCAGCCAGCGTACTCCTCTATCCTCTTTCCTGAAGATGCCCCAAGGAAATCAGTAGCTCGCCTCATTCTACAATCCTGATCACAGGAGACTGCCTGAAACCACCTCCCTGAGCAGAAACTGCATTCAGGTAGCCAAGCAGATAAAAGCTTTATAAAGAGTCCTAGTCCTTCACGCTCTTGGGCCCTTCACTCAAGACACCCTCTGAACTTTTCCTTGAAAGCTTTACTTTCTCAATAAACCCCTTCTTGATTTACATTTTTCATGAACTCCCACTTATTATTCTTAATCTATCAAGAATTCCTGATCCCAGCCATCAGCCAACACCAGCAGTAACAGAAGGGAGGGAGGGAGGGAAGGAGGAAAGAAGGAAAGAAGGAAAAAGAAAAAAACTATGAGACTGGAAAGAGAAAAATAAGGAAGAAAGAAGAAGGTTGGGGAAGCAGAGAATATATGACCAGTAAGAGTCATGGAACAGAGTATTTGTGCTATTAGGAACACCTTAAATTTACAATTCAAACTTAAGAAATATATGTATCTTTGAAGATACAGGTAATACCGAAGTGCATAAGGCTAGAACCTGAAAGTACGCTTTCACAACCCACACACAATACACAGCCACTAACAGAATCAGGAGAGGTCCAGATGAAGCCCTGGGGAGGGGAGGCTAAGAGCACCTAACACAAGCAGCATGGACCCATGTGGCTGACCCCAAGTGTCTCCCGACAGTGTCTTAATAGGAAACTATTAGAGAAGCTTCCTGCACCTGAAAAACCTTACACATTTCTCAGCAGATGTGAGATCTGTTGACAAAATTTAAAACTCCCCACCAAAAAACCTCAAGAAGCATACATATCCTATTTACTTAATTGGCAACAGTCTTAGAAACAAAATCTTTATTTTTATGTATGCCCCCCAATTTTTGGGGGATGGGGTGTCTTTCTTGTTTTGGTTTTTGCTTTTGGAGACAGGTCTATTTAAGTTGTTCAGGCTGGCTCTGAACTTGTGACCATCCTGTCTGAGACTAAAACATAGCTACATAGCTAGAATTAGAGGCAGGTGTGTGCCACCATACTGGCATGCTCATAATTTCTTCTTTTTTTGAGATAGGGTCTCGCTCTGTAGCCCAGCTGGTCCTGATCTCACTACGGAGCCCAGGCTGGCCTTCAACTTGCAGCAATCCTCCCACCTCAGCCCTCCAAGTGCTGGGATTATAGGTGTGCACCACCATGCCCAGCTTATGTGGTGCTGTGGAATTGAACTCAGGTACTTAGTGCTTGGCTTAGCACTTGTGCTTTAACCATTGAGCTGTTCCTTCAGCCTTATAAATTTTTTTAAGAGGAGGAAAATAGCAAAGTTGAAATGCCAATGTGTTTAGTTAACAGCTTAAAATAGCTGGGGAGGAACTGGAGGAATAGCACAGCAGTTAGAGCACTTTGCTGGCAAACTCAAGGCCTGAGTGGGATTCCCCAGCACCACAAACCCGGCCTGGTGGCACACTCCTTTAATCCTAGCACTCTGGAGTTCAAGGCCAGCCTGGACTACATAGTGCGAATTTAGGATCAGCTAAACTCACACTATGAATGAGACCCAGTCAGAAAAGAAAAAAAAAAAAAAAGGTGAGAAAACTTGGAGGCAAATAGAACTTCACAAGCCTCTTCTTAAGAAATTGTCTCAAATGATCAGATCTAGGAGAATGATTATTTGCTGCTCTCAAAGTTCAGACAGTGTCAAATTAAAAGATATATACAAATGTACAACTTCAGCAAAACCTTTCTCCTTTCACTACGCTCCTTCCACTGACTCCACTCACACAAAAGCAAAAATACTTGTTCACACCTGTACTTTTCTTGTAACTCAGACTGCATGGGTCTGGCTGCTAGTATTTGGTAGCTGTCTGCAAATTTTCTAGTACACATGCAAATTAAATTTCTTTTTTCTTTTTATGGTGCTGGAGATTGAACTCAGAACTGTGCACATGCTTGACAAGTGCTCCACCCTCAGCCCCCAGGCAATTTTTTAAATTTTATTTTTGGTTATTGAAGATTAAACCCAGGGCCTTCCCACTGAGCTACCTTCCCAGCCCATCTTGTACTTTTAATTGAGACAAGATCTCACTAAGTTGTTTAGTTGCCCTGGCTGGGTCGAACATATCACCCTCCTACCTCAGACTCCAGTGTCAGGATTTTTCAGGCCTGCGCCACCACTTCTGCTGTAATCTCTTAAACCAATAAGCCAATAAACCTTCTCTCCTTAAATTGTTACAAGCTATTCAAAAACTCTATCTTAGGATAATAAAATTGTTTACATTACCAAATGGATCTTCATGTAAGCAGCCTGATGTGCAACATCTCAGAAGTTAACAGTGCTTGGCTTTGGACTGTAGAACCTCAGACACATTTGTGCAGCACTGAGACATTGTGATGTCACTAAAATGCAAGTTAAAATAACCATTTAAGACTTCTATTACAGAAAATCTCAATTATATGCAAAAATAGGATAATAATGAATCTCTATATACCTATAACTTAGCCCCAACAATAATCTTCTTAGTAAAAATGCATATAACATTCACCTACAGTGGCTGGGCATGGTGGCACAGGCCTATTATCCCAGCACTCTGGGAAGCTGAGGCAGGAGTACTGCAGATTAAAGCCTAGCTTGGGCAACCTGGGAACTTAGTGAGAGCCTGTCTCAAAAACAAAAAAATAAAAAAGGGCTGGAGATGTAACTCAATATGAAGGTCTCAAGTGTACTACCATAAAAAAATTCATCCAAGAATAACCTGCTTCTCTTCATTTCTGAGTGGTGTTCTGTTGTATGGATTACAGTAGCTTGTTTATGCATTTGCACTTTGGTTGACTGATTGGGGGAAATTATATATTCACTTATATGTTTCCATGTGAATATAAGTTTTTATTTTACTTGGATAAGTACCTAGCAGTAGGATTGCCAAGCCAGCATAATTCAGTGCCTTGGGAGAAAGCTGCCAGCTCAAAGCTTCTCCCAGCTTATGGATTCTCCTTTACATAATATGAATATGTGTATCTACATAATAGGCATAAATGTGTATTTATGTAATAATGAATACTGAATAATCTACACTTATGAGTAATAATATTTATGGGTAAATATAAGCATAGCAGAAGTATAGTATTTTATTAATACTTCATATAACCTTTTTTCTTCTGCATTAGTGGGGATTAAACCCACGGCCTTCTCACTGACCTACATCCCTGGCCCGATCTTTTTTAAGACAGAGTCTCACTAAGTCACTTAATTGCCCCAGTTCAGCTTGAACTTGCAGCTCTCCTACCTCAGCCTCCAGAGTTCTGTGTTTCAACGGATGTGCCGCCACATCCGTAGATGTGTACATCACATCTACGTCATTATTACTTCCCTTCCTCCTTCCCACCTTCTCACCCCTCTCTACAAATCCTACCTCCCTGTTTCCAGGTGTCACTCTTATTTGGTTCATTTGCTTGCTTATTTATACTTTGGGTTTCTTATATTAGAGAAATCATTTGATATTTAACTTTCTGTGTCTGATTTATTTCATGAAGGATAATGGTCTCAAGGTGCATCTGCATTCCTACAAATGACTCACACTTATCTTTCTTTATGGTATAGTTGTACTCCATGGCACCATACCTACTTTATATAACTCTTTTTGGGGGTACTGAGTCTTGAATCCATGGTCTTTGCCCTGAGCTATATCCCTAGCCCACTTGTTTAGTTTTGATTTTGAGACAGAGTCACAAGAGGTTGCTAAGTTGTCCAGCTGAACTCAAACTTGCAATCCTCCTGCCTCAGCATCCCAGAGTACAGGTATACACGCCTGCGCTACCAGACCATGTTCTCTGGACTCAGGTGTGCAATTTCCTGAGTGAAGTTTTGCTGGTTTCCTTTTCAGGAGATTGTAACCTTTGCTTTCTCTGGTGTCATCAGTGCTGCAGGTTTTGTGGTACCACAGCAGGCCACTGAGCTCCCTTTTTTATTTTTTCCTACAGTTCCTGATATGCTGGTTCTATCAGTGTTTAGGGTGAGGTAAGACAAAATCCCTTCCCTTAGCTCCCCAGAAACTGGGACACTGGGGGCATGCTTCACACCTTTCTTTCCCTCTCAAGAAGTCATGAGTTGGGAGTTTTTTCCTAAGCACACTGGTCTCTGTCTGTGGCATTTCAATCTCTCTGGCACTTCAACAATATGGTTTTCTGAAGTTCTCAGACTCCCAAAGTATGCTGATTCCCAGTCAGCATTTTAAGTCAGATGACGCAGAACCAGCTCCTCACCCACCTGAAAGCCAGACAGTGAATACATATTTCTCTCTTCTCAGTACATTGCAGTACCCCAGGCAGTCACTTTTTCCCCTGTATGGCCTCTGCACAACCTGTCAGTCAGTCCTCAAGGAGCGACAGAGCCTCTCAGTCTGTGGGGCTTCCCCCCAACCACAGCCCATACTAGGGACTGAATCCAAGGACTCTGCATTGATTACATCCCCAGCCATTTATTACTTTTTATTTTGAGACAGGTTCTCATTAAGTCACTAAGCTACCCAGGTTGGGCTCACACTGCAATCCTCCTGTCTCTGTCTTCCAGAGTGCTAGGATTTTATAGGCATGTACCACCATATCCAACTCCTTTAGACTTCTGAGACCATATCTTTGTGATGTCAATGGGCACTTCTGATGCATCTCCTGCTTCTTATTAATTTGATGACATCACATTTCCCTTGGTTGGTCTTTAGCTCTGCTGGACATTCCTTGTATTTAAAAAATTTATTCTTTTTATTATGTATTTGCAAATATGTAAACCTATATAATACATAATAATAATCAGCTTGAGAAGTTCATATATTTCACTTTAACGATTTTTATTTCCCTACCCTTTTATTCCCCCCTCACCCCCCAGATTCTTTCCCCACATAAATCTATCTTCCTATTTTCTTACATCTCTTTTATTTTGCTCTTTTATGTTTTTATATGGTTTGTGCATGTTAGAGAAACCATTTTTCTCTTTCTCTAACTTTCTGTATCTGATTCACTTCACTAAATATGGTTTCAAGATACATTCATTTGCCTACAAATGTTTCAAATGTATCTTTCCAATGTACTCCATTGTGTAAATACACCACATCTTCTTTATCCATTTATCTGCTGATGGATCTATCAGTTGTTTCCAAGATTTAGCTATTATAAGTTGTGCTGCTATAAACATAGGTATACATGTTTCACTCTTGTATGATGACTTTAAGTCTTCTGGGAAAATACCCAGAAGAGATACTGCTGGGTGAAAGGGGCTATCTGTGGACATTCGTTATAGGATTACCCTTCTCATTCTGCCAAACTTCCTGTCTTCCCTACTGGGGATGATATAGACGGCAGGAGTGTGCTCAATCTAGAAAAAGATCACATCATAAGAATACCAAGATTATAGCCTAAGGAGGTCAAAAGAAGCCATGTTTGAAAGATAAATTGTTTTACATTATGCTAAAACCTTCCAAACAGTAACTTTACTATGGAAAATAAAGTATTGTTCACATTATTCTGTATAGTCCAGGTGAAACCTGTGTTTGTGGTCATATCAATGAAGCACAATTCCAAACTCTGAGGGAATCACTGGAAACCAGTATTGTTGGGCAGCAAGATGAAGAATGCAGCCTCAAGAGTTTTGATGCATTGGCATTGGCATTAAATAAAAATGTGTGGCAGGAAGATCTTTATTATTTAAATATAAAAAGGTTATGAAGAAGTATGGCACTATGAGTAATAGCAGAAGTGCTACTTGTTTCTCATAATGGGAGACATGAAAGTAACCAAGAATGGTGTGTTGACAATAAAGAACATGAAGAGATGCTTCACAGATCTAGAATAGAAGAGATAATTGTTCTATATTACATGGAAACTGCATTGATTAGACAACAAACAAATATGTAGACCTATCATCTGCCAATTACTATCTTCATCAATAAATTACTGTATCTCACAGGGGCCTATAAATTTTACAATATATTTTATAATCAAATTGTTATATAGATAGGGGCACTGCAAAATATACTTAGCCAAAATGCCATATACACAATAGTCAGCCCTGTCTGAAATATAATTTATGCAGAAAGGCAAGAGAAATACTTTCTTCAAGAGTAGTTAAGTCCATACTCACACTACCTGCTTTGCTGACTAATATATTTTTCAGTATCAGTATAAATAAATTTCTGTAGAATTTTTATAAGCTTGACATTGTTTTTTTTCTCCCTTACTCACAATTTTGAGGTTGGTTCTCTTTGTATCATCCATCAGCTGCTGTTTCCAGCTACTTTGCACACTTATTTTGGTATCATGCCTGATTATGGCATTAGTTTCCTCAATCTTATCTTCAAGTTCTGAAGTTCTATCCTCTAAATGTTCAGGCTGACTTCCCCTGCTTTCAAGTGCATTTCTCATATCCCAAACTTCAGCTATATTTTTTCCTGTTTTCCACTTCTCTATCAAAATGTTTCTTCCTATCTTGCATTGTCTTACTTACCTCATCCAGCTTTTTCTTTGTGTCTTCAATATGCTCAGTCAGCTTTTTATTTGGTCTTTAGTCCAAGCTGGCTCTGAACTCATTATGTAGCCCAGACTGACCTGGAGCTCACAGCAATCTTCCTTCCTCAGCCTCCTGAGTGCTAGGATTATAGGCGTGAGCCAACATACCCAGCTTATGTGGTGCTGGGGAATCGAATTCGCTTACTTAGTGCTTGCTAGGCAAGTGCTTTAACTGCTGAGCTATTCTTCCAGTCCCTGAACAGGTAGTTTTTAATCATATCTCAACTTTTTGTAGGAGCCTGCAAGGAGCCATTCATTGATCAGCACTCCAATTTGGCCACCATCTTGCCCAGAAGATACCCCAGCTAATTTTTAGGTGGTGCTGCACAGCTTAGGCAAGCATTTTAACCATTGAGCTATGCTTTCAAGTCCCCAGCACCACATGAGCTGGGCACGGTGGTGCACGCCTGCCATCCCAGCACTAGGGAGGCTGAGACAGGAGGATTGTCTTGAGTCCAAGGCCAGCCTGGGCTCCATAGTGAGTTCAGTACAAGCCTGGGCTGCAGAGCAAGACCCTGTCTCAAAAAAAATAAATAAATAAAAATAGCATTTATTATGGAAATTGGTTCATTTGATTATGGTGGCAAAAACTTCCACCATATACTATATATAAGCCAGCAAATCAGGAAAAACTGTGGTACAGTTCTATCCAAGTTCAAAAAAACAGAACAAGGAAGCTGATGGTATGGTATCCAATCCAGAACGCAAAGCCTGAGTACAGCATGTGGGAAAGATGGGGAAGGAGGATGCTGGCATAAGCCTTGAATTTGAAGGCCTGAGAACCAGAGTACTGAAATGTGAAGGCAAGAAGTAAATGTTCTAAAAGAGAGAATTTGCCTTTCCTCCAATGTTTCTTCTATTTGAGCCCTGAACATATTGAATTATGCCAGCCAACAGGCAGGAGGGCAGGTTATTCAAATGCTAATCTCTTACAGAAACACCTTCACAATCATGCTCAGAAATAATATTTTACCAACTATCTGGGCATCCTTTAACCTGATATACAAAATTATCAAAAACACCAAGAGGACGGAAAACAAAAGAATAAATAAAGTTTCAATAAAATTAATTTTTGTGCTTCAAAAGATGCTATCAAAACGTGAGAAAACCCACAAAACAAGACAAATATTTGCAAATTATATATCTGATAAGGAAAATTTTAAAAATTACTTTATTATTTCTTATAATCAGACACTGTCAGCTAGCATTAATTCCACTCATGCATCATTAAAAGCAAAGGCTATTTCCTTGATATTTTCTCCCCCACACACACTATTTTTATTAATATACATATGTAATACATAGCATTTACAATGAATTTGGGTGTTTCGTACACCTATGTATCATATCAACTTTACAATCCCTTCCCATTTTTGACACTCTCACTCCCTCCCTATCCCTTTTCCCCAAATTCCAGCTATCACTTCATGTGGTTCTACAGAATGTCTGTGTTCTGGGTTTTCCAAGTCAGAGAAACCATACAGTATTTAACATACTAATCTTCCACACCTAAATCATTTCACTTAAGCCACCACTCTATTTCAGCTTCCTATACCTCGAATGGGTTGCAGTACTTAAATCTTGATGCCTCTCCTCTGAATCCAACCAATCCCTTTAACGGGATATTTACCAAAGGTTTTTTTTTTTCCTATATTTTGCTATACCTTTGTTGCTATTCTTAAACCTGGCCTTACACACCAGTTCACATTAGAAAATAACTACAAGTATGTAGTTCAAAAGACTAGTAAATTTAGGAAAGAAGAAAAAAAAGTTAAATTTCAAATGCCTTAGCTGAATACTGGAAGGTACAATATTTGTATATTCACAGGGTTATCTTTACATCAATCAATTTTCTTAGGATAAATTTTATCAGTGACCTAATAAGTGAATTGCTACAATAAAACAAAGTTAAAATTATATCACATTGTTACATTAAATGAACTTAAATCTATACCACATATACTTGAAGTAACATATATGAAGGCAAATTTAGTTATTTCAGAATTTAACTTTCATAACTCATTTACTCATATTTCACTGATTATTAACATACTTTTTCCTCAGCTCATTCTCTAGCTGTTGACTCTTTTTCTCTGGGGTCATTGGTGTCGCTGGCCTCACTTTCACTTTCTAAATTTCCTTTAAGTATTCTCTGCAATACTGGTTCAGTGGCTGCAAATTCCTTTAAGCTTTCTATATCATGGAAAGTTTTAAGTTCCCCCTTTAAATTAAAAGATAATTTTGCCGGATATAGCAGTCTTGGTTGGCATTTATGTTCTTTTAGTGCTTGGATGACATTGCTCCTTGATCTCCTTGCTTCTAGAGTTTAGACTGAGAAGTCTGCAGTTATCCTGATGGGCTTATCTTTGTAGGTCACCTTCTGTTTTTCTCTTACTGCTTTTAGTATTTTCTCTTTGTGTTGGGTTTCTAGAATTATTATGATGTGTCATGGTTAGGATCTCTTCTGATCAGAGTTGCTTGGTGTTCTATATGCCTGCAGAAGTTCCATGTCCATTTCTCTTCTTAGATTTGGGAAATTTTCTTCCATAGTTTCATTAAACATGTCCTTTAAGCCTTTTGTTTTGTCCTCAGTCTTCTCCTGGACTCCCATAATTCTGAGGTTATTTCTCTTTGCATCATCTATCAGCCATTGTAGTGATTCCCTTTCTTTCTTTACTTTGTGTTCTTCATGGCCTGTATGTTGCAGCCCAGTCACTTTATTTTCTAGGTCTGACATTCTGTTCTGAAGATGTTTAAAGTGGTTGCTTATTACTTCCTGTGTGTTTTTCACTTCCTGAATATCTGCATTGAATTTTTCTATATCTCTGTTGGGTTCTTCTCTCATTTCTTGTATTGCTTTCATTATCTTCTGGCTTATTTTTTCTTTGGTCTCCCCTAATTGCTTTTCAAGGCTTGCTTTTTGCTTAGTTATGTGTTGGTGTAGCTCTTGCACTGTTTGTTTTATTTCCTGCTTTAATTGCTGCTTTAATTCACTGAATATCATTTTCATCTTTGGATTCTGCAATTTCAGTATCCCTGGTATCATCTTCTAGGATGTGAGGTCTTTTTGTAGGAGATTTGTTACCACGTTTCCCCATGGTTCTGCTACCTCTGGCTGTCTCTCAGGTTGAGGTTGTGGCTCTGGACTTTGCTCCACCTGGTCTGTGGATGCCGGCAGCTCTGAGCCACGCCGAGTCGGCTGCTTTTTTCCTCCTCTTCCAATGTAACTTCAGGATTTCTGACCCACCCACAGCCTCCTGTCCTTTGTTGGGGTGCTCCATCCTCTCCCAGCTCTGTCAGATGTTCAGGGCCCTGCAAGCTTCCCTCTGTCCGCAGTTGCCTACGGCTCCAGGCATTTGCGGCGGGCTACAGCGGCTTCCTGTGCTGCTGGGATGTTTTTTTTTTCCTTTGCTTTCGATGATCCTTCAGAATTTCTGACCTTCCCTGGCCTCCTTTCAGTTGTTGGGGATATTCCTATCTTTCTTAACTACACTGAACACACTTTTTCTAACTAAATTCTGGACTTTTTAAGTGGGTCGATAAGGAGACACTGTGCAGCGCTGTTACTCAGCCACCATCTTGACCAGAAGTCCCTTCCTTGATATTTTCAAATGATGGATTATATAACAAAACTTACAATCATCCTGATAATGTAAACTACTAATTTAAGAAAAAGTTTTTAGTTACTTTTTCTTTGCTGTGACTCAATACCTGAAATGCACAAATTAGGGGAGGAAAAGTTTATTTCAGCTCACAGTTTAAGAAGATCACAGTGTGTTCATGGGCAGCCAGCAATAGTGGAAGGATATGCCAGAGGCAGAGGTGGGGGCAGCTCCTCATAGCATTGCAAACAGGAAGCCTAGATAAGTCAAGTCAAATCCTGTCAAGTACCAGAGGAAAGGCAAGAAGCAGCACATATCCTTCCAGGTCCCAGCCCAGTAATCCAACCCTTCTGGGTCCAGCCTCAGTGTTCTACCCTTTCCAGATTTAAGCCCCTACCACATGCCTGTAATCCAATACCCATGCCTGCAATCCACAACTGCAGACCAGGCCCTAATCTCCCAACAGTACATACCTGGTTCCATTGATAATCTGTAGTATCTAAATGCATGAGGCTCTGGGGGGACATTCCAAATCCAAACTACAATAAAAGCATAACTAATAATTTGGTTCCTTCCTTCATAAAATGGAAATTTAAATATTTTTCCTGATACTCCTGAGGCTATCATTAAGTTACAAGTAGTATAAAGTATGGTATGTACAGTTTCATCTAAAGAGTTGTATATGTCACACACTTTAAATAAAATATGCATAACAAAATGCATACAGTCAAAACATGATAGAAAGCATGTTTCAAATGCAAGGCAGCCCCACAGGCTACCACATTATTTAGATTTTACCTTATTGTTTATGGCATTTTAGATAAATTACACATAGCATACTTTTGTACATTTAAACCCTGAAGATGGGAAAATATAATTGTTGCTTGAAAAATTATTCCAGCTAGTCACTTGGTTTATATCCAGAGAAAATGAATCTCCAAGAATTGTCTGCCATGTTGACATCCTCAGCTGGAGCCAGTGAATCAGATTCATGATGCATTTCAGTGTGACTCCTTCCCAAGTCCAGGTATAACCTTTTCTTTCACAGAAAGCCAGATGATGACACAGTTCTAGAGTTGCCCTTAAATGTGCATTTCCCCTTTTGTCTTTTCTTGATTAACTGTATTACTGATTATTTCCTTCTGATCTTTCTAACAGTCTTGTATTTTAATCATTCACACATCCCTTCCTGATAAGGGACTTCTACTATATAATAAGAACTTTTACAAGTCAAGAGAAAAAAAAGGTAAATAACCCAATATCAAAATGGCTAAAGGATATGAGTAGGTTTTATTCAAAAGATATATAATTAGCCAATAAGTACATGAAAAGCTGTTTACTATTATTGATCAACAGGGAAATGTAAATCAAAACACAGTAAGGTTCTACTTTATGTCTACCAGGATGACTAAAATAAAAAATACAGAATATAACAAGTATTGGAAAGGATGTAGAGAAATTGCAACACTCTTATGCTGCTGGTAATATTGTAAAATGGTATGACCACTTTTTAAAATAGTTTGGTAATTCTTCAAACACTTAAACATAAAATTACCATATGGCCCAGCGATCCCACTTCTAGATACACACCAAGAGAATTTAAAACATATTACTCAAAAACCTATATAAACAATGCTCCTATCAGCATTATTTATAATTGCCAAAGAGTACAACACAAATATACATCAACTAATACACGGGTGAACAAAATGTGAAATATTATTCAACCATAAAAAAAAATGAAGTACTGTAATCTGTCTTGATACATTTAATATCACAATCTTTCCCTAAGAATTCAGTTTACATGTTACATTTTAACTTTTAGATGAAATAAAGAGTATGAGGTAGCATTTTGTCATGAAGACAAAATACCTGAGGAAAAAAAGACAAGAGGAAAGATTTATTTTGGTCTATGGTTTCAGAAGTGTCAGTCCAGGGTCAGTGGGTCCACTGATTTTAGGTCTGTAGTATGGCAGAAGTATCATGGTGGAACGGGTGTGGTGGAAGAAAGCTGCTCACCTTCTGGCAACTACAAAGTAGAAAGAGTAGGAAGAGAGCCAGAAAGGAAAAGACTGGAGACAAAATATACTCTTTTATACAGTTTAGACCTAAAATATCCCCTCCAAATCTCACGTGTTTGGAAGGTAATCAGGTATGGGTACACACTCATCAGTGGATTTAACCACTCATGAATTCAGTAGCTGAATATGATTTTAGGAGGTGGGGCCTAACTGAGGGTGGGTCACAGAGGTGCATAACCTGGAAAGGAGTATGACTGTCCCTAGCTCCTCTATTCTCTATTTCCTGGGTTCTGTGTGGTGAGCCACTTTCTTCCCCCGTGTCCTTCTGCTATGACATTTCTGCTTTGGAGCCAAATGACCACGAAACGGAATCCTCTAAAAAATGGAAGTCAAAATGAACCTCTACTTCTTTAAGTTGCAGATGATGGGTATTTTGTTCCAGTGACAAGAAAGTAACTAATATATTCTTCAAAAGCACGTCTCCAATGACCCATTTTCTCAAACTGGGCACATCATCCTAACATCCCATTCAGCTTTGAACTCACTGATGAGGTTAGCAACGTGATGACCCAATGATCTCTGTTAGCCTCACCTTTGAACTCCGCTGCATTGGGAAGCAAGTCCTCAATGTATGAAACTTTGAGGAACACTTTATATTTAAACCATAACGTGGGGTATAATAATAATGTATGAGATGTGATCAAAATATATGGTGAATGATTACATATTTTTAAATTTTATTACAGTAAAAGGTATACAGTCCTTAATCACTCCCCTCTAAAAATTCTCTCAACTCAAACACATTTATCTCACCATTCTTGCCACACAATTTTTGAAGTCCTCTTTCATGAGTGTTCTGATAAAAAATATGAAGACAATTGCAAACTATTACTATACAGAAATTTAGTGTTTTGAAAACATCACATTGTATACTCATGTACCTTATTCACCAGATTTGGCATTGTGCAACTTCTAGTTCCTCCTCAGAATCAAATGACCATGAAAGGCAAACATTTTGAATCAATTCAGGACACAGAGGTAATTACAATATCACAACTAAATACACTCATGGAAGACTTCAGTAACTGCTTTATGAACCAGCAAGAACTATATGGTAAGTATGTTAGAGGGGAGGGAGAGTATTTTGAGGGGTGTTAAAGGCAATGTGTCTTTTACTGTATTAAGTTTTAAAATTTAAATATTGACTGTATTTTTGTATCCATGTATTTATTTATTTGGGGGGGGGGTGCATTATTTTATATTTTAATAGGTACTGAGTCCTTGCTGTGTAACAGATATCAAGAAAGTAAGAACATATAAAATATAATTGTTTTTTCTGAGAAGTTACAAAAATTCAAATACCTTAACTTTTCCCTTTCTTTCCAAGGCTTCACATGTCTTTGAAGAACATATTAAATGTAGCCTGATATCTGCTTTAGATATTACATATCATACATACAAATGGGAAGTTCCCCTTCTTAAAAAGAGATATAAACCATTCTTAAAGCATTTGACTAAAAGTTTGAAATAGCCAAAAATGAGGGAAAATTTTTAATCATGCTTACTTCTCTGCAGGTCTATCTCCTACATTAAAGTTCTTTTGGCTATAACATATTGCCAGAGCTTCTTCTCACTGTTGGTATTTCAAAGTTATATCATAGTTTTTGTTCTTAGCAGTTTTCAAATAGTCTAGAGTTTCTGTTGTTGTTGTTTTGGTTTGCTTTCACAGCGGTAGAAATCAAACAGCTCCATGTTTTTCTAAACTCATGCCCTAATACTGAGCTACAACCCTAGCCCCAGTCTGCAGTTTCATAAACTTTCACCAACAACTTTAGGTAGTCTCTATCTCTGTGACCCAGGTTATAGGAGCTAAAAAGTATAGTGGCCTCATAGTTCCCCAGAACTTAACTAACCCTACATCTACAATCACAGACATCTGTTATGACAGTCTTAACAATTTGTTCTCAACACAACAATCAAATACCTGAAAATGCCTGAATGTGGGCTATTCAGATGCAAAACCAGTATCAAGAAAATAGGTTTGAAAGGATTTTGATTATAGGCCAAAAAAAAGGGCTTTCACACTGAGTCCTCACTTAATTTTTAGAGATAGGTCTCATTAAGTTGCTGACTTACCCAGGTTGGGTTAGAACCTGTGATCTTCTTCAGCCTCTAAAAGTGCTAGGATTACAAGCCTGGACTAGCTGGGTCCATTTTACAAATGCCAAATGCTTTTGGATTTTATTAATATAATCTGGATATGGTGTCTTCTCATGCTCTGGTGTACAAAAATACATATTCTCTTGAATGTTTGAAATGCTTTAGGAAACTTACATAAACTATTTGGTACAGGATAAGTGTTTTCCTATCCTTCCTCTATAATACCTGGTCTTTTTTTTTTTTTTTTCTTTTCTTTTTGAGATAGGGTCCTGCTCTGTAGTCTAGGCTGGTCCTGACTCAGCCTCCCCAGTGCTTGGATTACAGGCATGAACCATCATGCCCAGCTTATGTGGTGCTGGGAAATGAACTCTGGCCCTTGAACTTGCTAGGCAAGCACTTTAATCACTGAGCTTCATGGTTATTTAGTCTTATCTTTGGCTATGAAAACTTTGTAGAAAACACTTCTCATCAGACCTTCTCATCAGGTTTAAATTCTCCTTCTACAAAAAGACAAGGAGCACAGACCCAAAAACTGACTTATCTTGATCTTCCTTTATTTCTCCTAAGAACAAGAAGTTTCCTTTAGTACCTTTAGTGTTGATCTTTCCTTTGCCTCTGTCATGGTTTGGATCTGGAATATCCCCCAAAAGCCTCATGTACTTATGGATACTGTGTAGTGCTGGGAGGTGGGTCCTGGCTGGAAGGGATAGATGGTTGGGAACTGACCTGGAGGATTGTGTGCTGGTTCCACCCTTCCTCCCAGACTGATCTGCCTGGCTGCTGTGAGGAAGTCTGTTTCCCTGAGCAACCGCTCAGGTTCTGGCTCCAGGTATGGCCCCACCATGTGATTCCACTGTTTTCCAGTCATCCACCTGTGAAAAGACTGTGACTTTCTGAAACTGTAAACTAAAATAAAACTTTTCCTCCCCTTCCGTCAGTATTGAGTCACAGTGATGAGAAAGTAACTAAGACAGCCTCCCTCTCTTTTATCTACTTATCACAACAACACTACCCAGAATCTAAATTGGTGAAAGATATTTAGAACATTGTAGGATATTTGAGTTTTGAGTAGGAGAACTTGACCTTGGGCAGGGACTGCAGAACTCCTCTAGCTTACGACAGCCTTCTTTATCTTCCACCAGCGGGAAGCAGAAAAGGAATAGTTCTGCTACATTGAAAGTTTTGGGGAAATCACAATTTTTTATTCCCTAGAACTTTCTTTATAGAGCAAATGCTATTTTTTCCTATTTTTTTTAAAAAAATTCCTGTACCTTTATCAAACTCTTTTATTTAACCCATCTTCTCTTTCTAATGTTGAGGCACAGTTTTCCAACTCTCTAACCTGGCTTAACTTTCTTAGCAATTAAAAAGTACAGAACAGCTTTTTCTGCAGTTAAAGATGCCCTGTGAAGGGCACTCCTTCAAAATGTTCATTAGTGTTGTTAACAGGGCAGAGATGCAGGCAGGCTAATGATAATCTATTTAATAACAAGGTTTTCATGTTATTCCTACTTAATTTTGATTGTTGAATGTAACTGATATATCTTATAAGTTAGTAAACCCAGATTAAATGACCTCAACTAACTGATAAATTTAAATGTCAACTTCTGAGGTAAGGGAATAGAAAGGAAAAAAATAGGACTACATTCTTAAATGTAGCAGCCTAGGACCTGGAGATAGTTTAGTGGTAGAATGCTTGCCTAGCAGGCCCAAAGTTCTGGGTGCCATCTCTAGTACTACAAAACTAATTGATTAATTAATTAAATGTAGCAACCTAGGAGAGGCAATTTGTCTAGCATTTAAGAACACAGATCCCAGATCTGTACTGCCTGGGTTTGAACTCAGCTTTTTCTCCTATTAAGTGTAACTTTGGGTATATTTTACCTTTTCTTCATTTTAGTTTCCTCATCTGTGAAGAACGCATCATTCAGTGTCATTACAAGGATTAGTTTTAAAAAGCAATACTATAGACAACATGTCAAGTTACTATTACTCCAAATCATAATAATGAATAGATCAAGGCCCCTAGGAACATGTTAGTATTCAAAACCATGAGATTTTTTTGCAATATTTATGATTTTTCAAGGATTAAGAATGTAATTTGGATTATTCCAAGGAAAAAAAAAGGTTAATGAGTTTTTAGGGAAAAAAAACCATCTTGTATGATCCAGTTCAGAGTGTGAAATTTACTAATAGAAGTCTGCCTGCCATAAAAACCTTTAAAGAAAATCCTGGACATGATGTAAAACTCAGCTCTGAAACATATGCTTTAGATTATTATTTATCAGTTCTCCAGCTTCTGGCACATGTCACTGAAGCAGACACTCCTTTCTTACCAGTAGTCATTCTTTGTTATTGCTTTTGACTTAGATAAATGACCTTCTAGCTAACTATCGAAGAAACTTTTTGTAGGCTTTGAGATTGTTATTTAAAGTGATAGCTGTGAAAGACTGCCAAAGTATCTTTAACACAGTGCTTTACAAATAGAATGTATAACTCCCTACAAAGTAATAATGTCAGGACCAGCCTGGACTACAGAGCAAGACCTTGTCTTGAAGAAGAAAAAAAGTAATAATAAGAGGATAACAAAATCCCAAAGGGAAAAGTCTGTGAGCTTATGGACTTGCCAAGATGAGGAAATCTGTTTCAATAGCTAACAGCTTTTGCTTGCTTCATTCTGCTAAGTACACTTGGGTTGCAAAGGAGGGGCAGAGTGCACTAGGCAGTGCCTCAGCAAGATACTTTTCCAGCCAGGAAAGACTAGCAGGTACTTCTCTCTCTCTACATAGTCAATTCACAGCCATTTAATAGCCTGGCTTTTCAATGGAGATGTAGACTGACTTGAATGGAGCAAATGTTGATCACATATTTAATACATGTACATTTAATAATATTTCTGAGAAAGTTTACATCAGCAAGTTCTTTTATTCTGATGTTTATGCCTGAGTTGTGGCAGCTTTATTCAACATGATGAAACACAAAAATAAAGTGCAAATCTGCATTTTGAACTAGGAGCACATTTCAGGACTATAGCATTACCAGTTAGAACTACAGAATTTGAGACAGCACAATCTGACTGAGCAAATACAGACTCAATAGTCTGTCTGATGAGTTTTGAATCCTACCTTATATATGTCCTACTCATCTGAGTTTGCACAAATTATTTGATCCCCCTAAGCCTATTGTTTCCTGTATAAAATGAAACAACACCAATCTTGTAAACTTCCAAGAATTCAGATATATCTGTGAAAAGAATGTCTACCTCCTAGGAGGCACGCAGAAAATTTTTTTCTTCTTTAACATTCTATGCAGTATCTCTTTGGGGGAGGAGCAAACACAAACTAAATTCCAGAATAAAGGTAAAGTTTTCAATAAAAGAAAACTTCATGTGTAAAATGATCACAAAGAAAGTATTTTATATGTAGGGGGGTATCCTCAATCAGTTTAATAGGCAACCTGGCTGTTAATACTATGGTAACTAGATCTCCAAGTAGGAAACTTGGATTCACAAAAGGTATTGAATCCATTACTTAGGAAGTGGGGCTTTATGTCTGTTAGGAAAACAGACTTGCACCCTGAAGGAAGCCTTCAGGATGAAAACCTGATCTTGGAATAAAGGTCTGAGTCAAGTTAATCCTAGAGGCCGACCCAGATCACCTGTGGACGCCAAGCGGTATGGAAAGACATAATGTGACAAATGACGGTTATGGGGAAGAATAGAGGAACACAGTGTGGAACTTCCCCTCCGGGACTCCCTTCACGCTCCCCGCAACCCCCAGGGCAGCAGATAGGTGCGCCTGGAAGGGACAGTTGGACAATCTCTCTTCAGCATCGCCCAGCGGTCCTCTCCCAGGTGGGGCTCCTGAGGGCCTGGGCCGCGCGCGCTGCACTTCAGGGACGCGCTTCCCCGCGCCGAAAATGCAGCGGGCTCAATAGGACCCGATGCACGCCACAGAGCAGCCAGCAGGCATCTGTCCCGGCGCCAGAGTGCTTCTCCTTAGCCTAGGCCAAGAGTCCGGAGGTTCTGGGTGCAGGCTCAGCTCGCTCACCCTCGAAGCGGGGAGGGGAACCTCAGGGGTCATTCTTGTTATCAACAGCTTCCCTTCTCGTCTGATCGTTTCTGTCAGTCTACCCACAAAAAAATAACTGCGGAGCAGATGGCAGTTTTAAAAACACAGTATACAACCGGGCAAAGGGACGCGCGACGGTAGTCCCAGCTACTTTGGAGGCTGAGGCAGAAGGATCGTTTGAGTGCAGGAGTTAGGGAGTACTGTGGCCTACAGTGAGACCCCATCTCACAACAAAACAAAGCGCAAACCTACAACACCCACAACTCCTCAGCGTGCGCAACGACAGACGATCTCACTCACCTGTCCGCAAGGAGGGGCGGGCGCGAGGGCGAGGAAGCCTCCACGCGCAGGCGCACGCCATCTCCCGCCCCCGCCGGCCACGCCCCTTCCTCTGTTCCGCCGCTGTCCACGCCCACCTCCCGCCTGCGCGCTGGCCGCAGGCTCTAGCCCCGCCTCCCTCGGTCCGCCCCGCGCCTCCCGGCCGGAAGCGTCGCTAAACTGGCCTACGCGCGGCACGCCGGCCCCGCGGGCGCTCCGGCGGGGGAGGAAGGCGAGGCCGGGCGGAGCGGAGGTTGGGGGCGGCGTCGCTGCGGTCTCGGGGCGGCGGCGGCGGTGCCGTGGTCTGTGCGCCATGGCTGCTTCGGTGTTGTTCTGCCTGAGGTGCTGCAGGGACGGCGGGACCGGCCACATACCCCTGAAGGAGATGCCGGCCGTGCAGCTGGACACGCAGCACATGGGTAAGGGCCTTCTTTCCCGAGGCCCAACGGCCCGGTGCGGCGAGGGGCGGCGGAGCTGCCCAGCGCTGCTGTCTGGTCGTGTCCCCCGGGACGACGCTTCCCCGACACACCTTGGTCTCCCGGACCTCGCCGATCCCGCCACCGGGCCGGGTTCTGTGTACGAGGCTGCAGCCGGCGTCGACAGTGGGTGTGTTGACCTGTGTGTCTCTGCTGAGTGGCCGCCCCGCTCCAGGTGTCATAAGCCGCGGGAGTGGGGTAGGGGCGACCTCCAGGGACGTCTGGTAACCGCGTGTTTTCAGAATGTGTTAGGTTCCGCCCAGATAGAACGGGGTTGTTTTCCATTAGCTGTGTCATATTATATAGGTTGACGCTTGTTTTTAATTTCCCCGTCCCCTCCCTAAGTCTGCAGGACAGACTGCAGAAGTCTGAAATCGCATCTCAAGTCAGAACAAGCCGTTTCGACCAGAACCTCCCATGGCTGAACTCCTCCTTAGTCACTGATTTAATTTCATCTAACTGGCCTCTCACCAACAGATCAGGCCGTTGCAAAAATAAAACAGCACTTTGCTCCTCGGCATTCGAGGGTGTTTTTCCTGCGTATTCCCAGTTGCCGTCTAACTTATGTAGCATTTGTGCTTACCCCTCTGTAGCTAAATATATTACCTGTTATTTTCTCTCTTAGACTTTGCCTGTATAGTTTCCTGTTCCTGAAATATGGTATGAATAACAGAGATTTCCCATTATAATCATTTAAGAGCACTGTCTTTGGTGGATTATTTTATTCCAAACATACTTCTGAACCTTTAATTTTTCTCACATCTCTCATTGTTTAAAATGCGGTGTGTTGAAATATCGAAGGCAACTATTAGTATTTGTAGCAAAATTATTTTACCATGTTTCTTCATAATTCTGGAAACAATCTGCCCATTAGATTCCCATATTATTATATTGGTATACTAAATATGATAGTTGTTTTTGACCTTATATGTATTTATAGTACTTTGAATTTTTAGATCTCAAATGTAGTGTAGAATCTCAATACATACGTAAATAAGCAAGTATCTCTAAATTATTTCTTATGCATTTTAATTAGTGGATGGTCAGATCCCTAAGTTTTTCTCAGAAAACGTTTTAATTTTATTTACTTACCTAGCTGTCCTTATGCAACTCTTTGGTGGCAGGCATGGTCTTAAATGCTAGGGATACAGTAAAGGACAACTGTTCATAGGTCTCAGGGCTTTTGAGCAGCCTTCCGTCTTCTTCCGTCTCAGCTGCTGGACTCCAAATCCCCAGTCTGCTCTGCAGAGCATTCTTTGTCTCTGGCTCTGACTGCTCTAGGAAGAACTGGTCATGTGTACTCATTCCACTGTGTTTGCCTTTCTCCATAGTTGCCCAGCACCTTTCAGATATTAAGTTAATAAAGTAAAGTAATAATTCCCTCAGTTTTTTGCTTGTATAGAAGTTTTTTCTTAATCTGTTTTACAATAACTTTAAATTCTTCAAACACAGAGAAGCCCATTTAAGAACCTGAATAAAGTGGAAGAAGAAAGTTGATCTTTTTTTTTTTTCTTTTCCAGTACAGGGGACCAAATGAGAGGCACTCTGCCATTGAGCTACCTCCACAGCCCTTTTTATTTTTTATTTCAAGACAAAACCTCATTAAATTGTTTAGGTAGGACTCAAGCGTTCAGTCCTCCTGCAACAGCCTTCTTCCATTCTGGGATTACAGGCATGTGCTTCACCTGAGTTGATCTTAAATTGAAATAGGCTTCTCAGCATATTTAGCTAGTATGCATGTTTTTGGATATGTGAAAGATGATATAAGTAACCTAAGAATTTTTTTATTGAACCAGGATCTCACTGAGTTGCTCCAGGGATGGTCTTAAACTTTTGAGGCTCAAGTGACCTTGCTGCTTTAGTTTCCTGAGTGGCTAGAACTATAGGCTCATACTTTGCTTTTTTTGTTGTTGTTATTTGAGAGTCTCGCTCGATAGTCCAGACTGGTCTCAAACTCATGGTAATCCTCCTGCCTCGGCCTCCTGAGTACTGGGATTACAAGGAGTGCTGCCACCATCCCCTGCGCTGGTGCTTCCTAAAGCATACTCTGGCTGTATTTCTGTGGTATTCTGGTTGTACTCAAATTCACCTTGACTTTCCGAGCAGGTCCATTACTTTATAAAACTAGGCAAAGCATATAGATCCAAATACATAATATCTCTGACTTTAATAAAAAGAAATGGAATAAATAAGCATAAAGTGATTTCTTAATGACTTACAAACACTCCAGAATGCTCCCTAAATATATTCATCTTTCTGAATAAAGTATCTCAGTACCCACAGAATGCTTTGGAGATGAATGATACTGAAATAGGAAAATAATGTACTCAGTTGTTTCTATAATTTCAACTCACCGAATAAACTATATTATTGTGAGAGTCTTCTGATATTTCTGTTAACTTAGCACTTTAGTATTACATCCAAAAGAAGTTATCTATTATAGAGTCTGACTATTAGAAGTTTTAGTAATACAGAGAACCACAGAACAATGCCAATTAAGAAAAGTAGTACTTTCTTGCATGATGTGTTTTACTAAGGATGCTTTAAGTTGTAAGTAGTGAAAATGACTCAGAATTGTTTAACCAGTGAAGGAAATGTATTAGTTCGTGTAATTGAAAACTACAGAAGCAGCACTGGTTTCATGAAAGACTGAGTGCTGCCAAGAACTCAATTTCTTTTTATCTGTTTCCTGTGTCTTCTGTTGCTTATTACTGAAAGCTAGCAAAAGCTAGCTTCAGTGAGCTGCAGGCTTCCTCATTCAGGTCCAGCAATAGTGAGTGTATTCCATGGTTCTCTGCAAAAGCTCTGACACGATCTCTGATTGTTGTTTGGTAGGTTATATCACTATTCTTGATTCAGTCTTGATGGCCAAGAAATGTACAATGTACTGTTGACTTAACCTGGGTCACATGCTGTACCCCTGAAGCCAGAGACTGAGTCAGCTTCCTTGGAACTATTTGAGCCCCAGGGAGAAGTCTGTAAGAAAAGGAAAAGCAGAGGCTATATGTCTACTGCAAAATGCTTAGCACAGTTTGTTTCTTCATTTTTTTTTTTTTTAATCAGTTACTTGCTCAGTATCTGCTAGATGCCAAGTACTGCAGAGCCTGTCATTAGGAAGGACATTCTCTAGTTGAAACTACTAAAGTTAGACGGTGTAGTCAGATGCAAATTATTTGTAAGTTTGTCTCCCAAATTTGGTGTTTTAACATTTGCAATTGGGAGAGGATAAATGCTAATGAAGTTTTAAGAATTATACAGTAGTATCTGTTCTACCTTAAAGAGTTCATAAACAACCAATTTAGAATTCTGATGTAAACTGGTTTTTTACAATTCTCTTATATATTTGTGCCACATAAATTTTTGTTTAAATAAGAATTCAACCTTTTATTACCAGTCTGTAGTTTTATTCAACCACCTTTGTAAAAGTCCCACCAAGTTCTGATATATACGTTGTTTTGTTTGTACACTTTTAAATAGTGAAGTGGGTAGTATTGATCGTAGGTCTCAAGAAGCACATGCGTTGGTGTTAAAGAACATATCTTACATGTTAGAATTATGTTGTCTCTCTTTGTTTTCTGACATGTGCTTTCTAAAACCCGTATTTGAAGATGATGTTAGTGGGAGGGACCACATATCAAGAGACATTACTGTTGTTACTCTCATCTATAAATTTTGAAATGAAACTCAAAATTTCCATGAGAAGAAAGTACTTTTAATGATGTTAAGGCCTTGTTTATATTTTTGTCATGATAGTAGTTCTTTTAATGAACAGTTTAAGATCCTAAAATATGCATTTTTTTTTTAGTTTCAGCTCTTTCACCATAGTTGTATGTCCCTTTTCCATAGTCTGTGTGTGCTTCTTACCTTACTAATGCATTTAATAGAAATTCAGCTGGTTTTTAGTAGATTGTTTTAATTGATCTGTATGGAAGTAAAAATTATACAGTTCATTAAAACTTTTTATGAGTGTTCTTGTCTTGTCCTAGGTTAAGAGATTTATGAAATCTTCAGATTTGTTCATTGGCTAAAACTTAAAAGAATTAGTGTCTATTTACCTTATAAGTG
This sequence comes from Ctenodactylus gundi, assembly GCA_004027205.1. NCBI lineage: Eukaryota > Metazoa > Chordata > Mammalia > Rodentia > Ctenodactylidae > Ctenodactylus > Ctenodactylus gundi. Next base: position 56,395 of record PVKB01000483.1, on the reverse strand, counting down.
TTTCAAATATTTGATATAATTCAAAGTTATTATCCATTTCTTTGAAACAGCTTGGTTAAAAAAGATGCAAGCCAAAAATGAATATTATATGCAGATATCCTCTCATGAAGAAAATGGTGAATTAAATATTTAAAATAACTTATCAACATTTCTATTTTTCACATTATAGCATCTTTATTTTTTGAAGACTTAGTTAGAAATAAATACTGATTGTTGGGTATAAAAATACAAAACTTTAGGCAGTAACTGGATAATTTTTTCTTTGTTTAGGAACAGATGTTGTCATTGTGAAAAATGGAAGAAGAATATGTGGAACAGGAGGTTGTTTAGCCAGTGCACCTCTACATCAAAACAAAAGCTATTTTGAATTCAAAATTCAATCCACAGGTCAGTATAAAAGTACTATTAAAAGTAAATTTCCAGTACCTGAAAAATGTCCTGACTATTAAGTAATTGTAGATATATGATCATGATTTAGAAGGTAACTTTTTTGTTTAAAGTCCCAAACCCACCTTAAAGACCTGAATCTTCTCTTGTGTGTGATCATGGTGAGTCATTTTTGTTCAGTTAGCTGCAGTTTTCTCTTCATATAATGGGGATAATGGAAGCTGCTCTTTCTGCCTCACAGGACCTATGTGTATGCAAATGTTTTAAAGATAGGATCTGCTGGATAAATATAAGGTTCCAAGAATTATTAAGGAGTACTAGATTCATTTTATTTAGTCAAGCATATAGACTGTGTGACTTTTGCTATTTTATTTTAGGATAAAATTAATCTTTAAATCTGAGTTTTTCTCAACTGGTGTCTTAGGGTGGATGGTGTTTTGTTGTTGTTTGTTTGTTTGTTTGTTTGGAAACAGGGTCTCACTCTGTGAGCTCACTATGTAGCCCAGACTAGCCTCAAACACACTGCAGTCCTCTTGCATCTGGCTCCTGAGTGCAGGGCTTACAAGTATATGCCACCTTATGTGGTGCTAGGCAGTCAACCCAGGGCCTTGTGCTTGCTAGGCAAGCGCTTCACCCGCTGAACTACAACCCCAGCCCCTGGGTGCTATTACTGTTGGTTGACTCAGAAACACCCTGCCACTGAGTTACATCACCAGCCACGCCCCCCTTTATTTTTTTTACTGTATTTTGATATAGGATCTTGCTGAGTTGCCCAGGATAGTCTTAAACTTGGAATTTTTGCTTTTGTCTCCCAAGTGGTTTGAATAGCCTGTTTTCTTAACTCTTAAGATATTCTGATTTAGTGTGTTTTCATACAGTCTGATATCTAACATCAACATTTTAAAAACTTTTTATTTACTTTTTATTTACATATTATCTTCCTTTCTCCTTCCTACCTTCTCACCGCCCCTCCCCCTCTACTTTCCCCTTCCCAGTATCCATCTTCTTACTTCTTCTGTATCTCCTACAGTTTTGATAACATCTAAACTTTTAAAAATTTGTGGATGCTGGGTCTGGTGGCTCAGGATTATAATCCCAGCACTATGGGAGACTGAGACAGAAGGAATCCAAGTTTGAGCCGTACAAGGGTAATTTACTGACCTAACAAGACCTATTCTGAAAATCAAAAATAAAAATGGGCTGCATTTGTAGCTCAATGTGAAGGCTCTGAGCTTGGTTCCCCAGTACTATAAAAATTAATTAAAATTTTAATTAAAAATTTATGGAGTTTCTCAAGTACAGCAATTCTCTGTAACTGTTAGGTTCGTCCAATTGTGGCATGATATATAGGGAACTATTTTTTTTAAGCTTTTATTATAAGAGAAACCTGTAGTGAATATTGCAAGAGCAATTTGGGTATAAAGTAAACAGACTGCAGTAAATGAGTTCTACTATTATTCAACTCCTTGATTAGTATAAAACATCCTCCTGGTGTTTGTTTTCTATATTAATTTTCTGTAAGTTTTTTCTCCAGTGAATGGAATACATGTGAATCTTCCTCTGTTCTCCTATAATTTAGCTCACTTGCTGCAATCTCGAGTGTAACATATTTGTTTCTCAAGAAGCAAATAGTTTTTAGAGCCTTAAGTCTAATAAAAATTTTTATGTGATTTTCTGTAGAGGATTCTGTCCTTAATGGTATCCCTAGACTAAATGTATTGTTAGTTTGTGACCTAGATCCTTCATTGAAAGCTTAAGGCAATTGTACACAGCCCTTTAGGAGTGAGGCAACTTTAGAACCCTGTCTTCAAGTGTTGTCATAGGAAATTAGTGTGTTGTCACTTATAACTATCATAACTGTCCCATTTGTAGGATAAAGTATATGGTCAAATTATGTCAGAGGCCAGGGCAGTGAAGTCCAGATATGCAACTTTTTGATGGTCTTACTCAATCTAGAAAAATTAATATATTGAACAACATGGCCTTCAGACTTTCTTCCATATGTAGTAATTCTCCTGATTTTGAGACTAAGAAAGAAAGAGCCTGAGATAAAAATCAAGAGCAGAGCTGCTCACTTCAAAACTCAGCTTAGATGGAAAGGGTTTTTTGTTTGTTTTTGATTTCGTTGTTTTGACAGTGGTAGGAATTGAACCTCACACATGTTGACAGGTGCTGTACCACTGACTTACGTTTCTAGCCAGCTTACACCAAAACAGTTTAAGCTCACCAATTTAATGTATTAGGTAAGAAAATTATTTATACCTTATCATTAATTTTCTCCTCTCCAGGATGCTGTTCATGACATGTATTAGCTGAAGACAGTTTTCTTAGGTACCTTGTCTTGGCTGGAACACAATATCCAACACCCATGACTCCAGGAAAGAAGGATTTGTTTTAGCTCACGGTTTCAGAAGGTCTCAGTCCATTCACGGGTAACCTGCACTGGTGGAGCATAGCCAAGGGTCTACATAGAGAAAAACTGTTTATAGCATGGAAAGACCGAAAGCAGAGAGAATGAAAGATTGAGCTAGTGAAGGAGGTATGGTCTTGTAGGTCATGCCCTGCTGACCCAACCCTCCAGCCAGGCCCTTTCTCTTCACAGCACAGGAATCAGTGGATTAACTCCCATAATTGAATCACTTTCCAAACACATGTGACTTATGAGAGACCTTCAGATCCAAACCAAAGCAACAGTAGTTTCCTGCTTTAAAAGACTCGAGGCCACTTACATGCACTGTGTAGACTTAACCTTCACTTTGCTAGGCAAGCACTCTACTACATTCCCCCAACCCTGTAGCATTTTTTTAAAATCTCTTAAGAGAATAGTGATAATAGCTAGCATTTTTTGAGTACTTATACATACTTTATTTGACTTTTTAAAGTTTTTTTAAAAACCTGTGTTACCTTGGTTATCTTGTTGCTTTCCTAACCCTATGAAGTATTATTAGGCCCCACAGTTCACAGATGGGGAAACAGAAGTTAAGTAGTTTGCCCAAAATAACAGCTAAGTCAGATCTGAACCTTAACAATATTACTCTAAGACCCACTCTCTTCCCTCGTAGGCTGTGCTTCATCTGTGCAAAATAGTATGTTTTGCAAACCCCTTTAAGAAATTTTTACAAAAGATTAACAGATAACAAGATAGTGTTGTATGACATTTCTTTTAAAAACAGTTTATACTCCTTTTAAAACAAGTCCTTGTATCTGTGTTCTTCAGATTGTAGGGACATTTAAACTCTTACATTTTCAGGAATCTGGGGTATTGGTGTTGCAACTCAGAAGGTTAACCTGAATCAGATTCCTCTCGGCCGAGACATGCACAGTCTGGTGATGAGAAATGATGGAGCCCTGTACCACAACAACGAAGAGAAAAACAGGCTGCCAGCAAACAGTCTTCCACAGGAGGGAGATGTGGTGGTGAGTCCCTGAGGGAATTCCTGTCCATTGCAGATGATTAAACTTGAGCAGCTTTGAGTAGATGTAGTCTGGCCTGGGAGTTTAGGTTCCCATGCCCTGGGAGTAGGTCTAATGAGATGGTAGCACAGTTTCCCGAAGGTGTACTGGGATAGATGGTGCTGCCTCGCCCCACTGTCCTCTCCCTTCTAGAGCTGCTACCGCCTGGGAGATCAGCATGAGCTCGCATTTCCTTCTACTCAGGAGAATTAGTGACAGTGAGCTGCTAAGCAGTATTTCTTCTTTCACAACAAAGAAAACATAGCCCATAATTTTAATAAATGCTGACCTCATAGAAGAAAATGTTAGATACTTTTGAGGCTGGAAGTCCCTGAGAGAAAAATTTCATGTTTATTGCTTCATTTATTATGAATATTTGTTAGAGAATTACAATATTTTATCACAAGTCTGGTCTTCATTTAATTAACTCAACCTAATTGAATGCCTTCCACTTAAGAACTGTTCATAGAACTGAACTGAAAACTCTAAGGCTTGATTGTAATTTTTTAAAGGAAGAATAACATGTCTTTTTTGTTTTTGTTTTTGTTTTGAGACAGAGCCTCGATCTATAGTCCATACTGGTCCTAAACTCACTCTGTGTCCCAAATTGGCCTTGAGCTCATGGCAGTCTTCCTGGTCAGCCTTCCGAGTGCTGGGATTACAGTCATGCCCTACCACACCAGCTAATCTTTTTATGTGGTGCTGGGGAATCAAACTCAGGGCTTCATGCATGCGTGCTAGGCAACTACTCTAATGCCCCAGCCCTAAGAGTATAATGTAGTTATGACTTCTTGGTATTTAATTCCAGTGGGATACATTTAACTCTTTACTAGAGATGCCAGTTAAAAATGTAACTCAAAGACCCTTTTTGGTGCCTGGGCTGTAGCTCAGTGGCTAAAGCGCCTGCCTAGCATGTGCAAGGCCCTAGATTCAATTCTTTAGCACCATGTAAGGTGAGCTGGGCGTTGTGGCATATGCCTGTAATCCTAGCACTCAAGAAGCTGAGGCAAGAGAACTACCAAGAATTCAAGACTGGCCTGAGTTACCTAGTGAGCTCTGGACCAGCCTGAGCTACAGAGCAAGACCCTGTGTTCAAAAAAAAAAAAATCCTTTCCTTTTCTTTCTTTCCCAGATACTTCCTGTCATCCCTTGTTATCCAGGAATCTTGTTCAGAGACCAGGCTGTTGGATATTGATTGAGAACAGAGTCCTAGAGTCTCATTTCATCAAGGTGCCCCCGTGTACAAAACCTTGAGTTCCTGGCTCTGGTAGCAGAGAGAAAGGAATCTCTGAATAATGAGAGTTTTCTAATAATCAAGTGACCCCCACCAGAAAAAGTCAAGTTATTGAATTAAAGGAAGATACAGTATTTAAAAGATTAAACAGGAGTATAAGAATTTTTTCTCATTTATTCATTAATATGTTTTCACAATACACAATAGTTACAGTAAACTTGGGAAATTTGGGCGCATACTTACTGCATCAACTTCTCGTTATCCCCCCTTTCCACCTTGCAGCCCCTCCGTTGTACCTCCTCCTTCCCCACATATCTGTCTCTCTGCCTCCCAGCCTCCCAACATCTCACCCATTTGACTCTTATTTATACTCTGTGTTTCTCATATTAGAGGAACCATGCAGTGTTTAATCTTGTAAATCTGACTCACTTCAGTAGGCATAATTATATCAAGTTGTATCCATTTTCCAACAAATGACTCAAATCTGTCTTTATGGCAGAGTAGTACTCCATTGTGTATATATACCTCATATTGATGGGTATCTTCCATGCTATATATATTATTAGTTGTGCTGCTGTAAATATGAGTATGCGTGTATCTCTTAAATGATGCTTTTAACTCTTTTGGAAAGATACCCAGAAGAGGTATCACTGGGTCAAATCAAATATATATATTCAGCTTTTTGAGAAACCCATATACTGCTTTTCATATGGTTGTACCAGTTTACAGTCCACACTGCAATGTAAAAGGGTTCCATTTTGCTGTGTGCTAGTCAACATCTATTGCTTTTTGAGCTGTTGAGAAAAGCCATTTCACTGGGGTAAGATTGTATCTATGTTGTTTTGATTTGCAGTTCTCTAATGAACATTTTTTATATTTTTTGGCCATTTTTATTTGTGATAACTGTTCATTTCACTTACCCATTTTTAATTAGGTCTTTTATTTTGAGGAGTCTATTTTTCTTCAGTTTTTTTTTTTTTTTGTATATTCTAGATTAGCTCCCTGTCTGAGGAATAAGTGTTAAAATATTTTCCCCATTTTGTCAGTTCTTCACTCTGTTGATTGTTTCCTTTGTTATATTGATGTAATTTCATTTTTTAATTAATGGTGTTACTTCTTTTGCCTCAGGTATTCTATTGAGAAAGTCTTTTCCTACACCTGTGTATTCAAGAGTTTTACCTACTTTTGTCCTCTAGGAGGTACAGTGCTTGATACACTTTGATTTGATTTGAGTACATAATGAAAGGTATGGGTCTAGGTTCATTCTTTTGCATGTGGAGAACCAGTTCTCACAGCACCATTAATTGAAAAGACTGCTCTCTCCAGTGCATGCTTTTGACCCCTTGTTACAGAGGGTGCTTGAGGTCTCTCATTCTTAGTTCTGGTCCAGTGGACAGCCTGTCTCTTTTTTGTGCCAGTACCATATGGTTTTGATCATTGTTGCTTTATAATATAACTTGATGTCTGGAATCATGATATCACCTACTTTTTTCTTGTTGTTCAAGACTGCTTTGGACATTCTGGGTCTCTTGACTCCATATAGATTTTAAGATTGCTTTCTCTAGTTCTGTGAAAAATATTGTAGTGATATTTTGGTAGAAACTGCATTGAATCTGTATATCAGTTTTGGTAGTATGGACACTTTGGCAGTATTAGTTTTGCCTGTTCAGGAACAGAGGATGTTGTTCCATTTGCTAAGATCCTCTTCCATTTCTTTTTTCAGCATAATACAATTTTCATTGTAGAGGTCCTTCACTTCCTTGGTTAGGTTTATTCCTACATATTTAATTTTTATTTGAGACAGGGTCTTGCTCTACATTCCAGGCTGGTCCTGAATTCACTGTATAGCCCAGTCTGGCCTCAGACACACAGCAGTCCTCCTGCTTCAGCGTCCTGAGTGCTGAGATTACACGAGTGTGCCAGCACACTAAATTTATGTGGTGCTGGGGAATCAAACCCAGGGCCCTGAGCTTGCTAGGCAGGTGTTTAACTGCTGAGCAATTCCTCCAACCCCTGTTCATAAATATTTAATTTTTTGAGGAAGTCTTGAGAATAGAATTGTATTTCTCCTCTCATAGCCAGTTCATTGTTTGTGTATAGGAATGCTATTAAGATTTTTGTATTAATTTTATATCCTACAACATAGCTGAATTTGTTAGTTCTAAGAGTCTCCTGATGGAATCTTTGGGCCCTTCTGTGTGACTCCCTAGTCGCATCATCTGCAAGTAAGGATAGTTTAATGTCTTTCTTTCCAATACATACTCCCTTTATTTTGGTCTTGTGCTTTATTACTCTGGATAGGGTTTTGAGTACTATACTGAATAGGAGTGGTGAGAATGGATACCCTTATCTTGTCCCTGACTTAAGGGAAAACACTTTAAATTTTTCCCCGTTTAGTATACTGTTGTATGAGAATTTTTGTTTGTTTTTGGTGGTACTGGTACTGAACCCAGAGTATACTAAGCTACATCCACAGCCCTTTAAATTTATTTTTGTTTTGTTTTTAATTTTGAGGCAGAGTTTCTCTGAGTTGCCCAGGCTGGTCTGAAACTTGCAATCCTCCTGCCTCAGCTTGTTTAGTAGCTGGGATTATTACTCTATGCCACTGTGCCCTCTGGAAATTGAGATTTTTAATTGTAGTCTGGTCTTCTCTGTAAACAACTTAAAAATATGGAGAATGATTAGTTCTATTAATGGAAGTTTATTTTCCTAAATTGACTAAAGAAAAGAGCATAAAAGGTATAAACTGTTTTTAAAGTCCAATTTTCCTTGATCTTTTTAAAAACATTTTCAGTAGATAGGGTCTGTGTTTATAGATCATTGCCAGATGTCTCAAATATTCAGATGGTTTGTTTGGGATTTTGGTGGGGCATGGTTGGGGAGGTTGTTTGTTTTGAGACAGTGTCACATTCTGTAGTCTAGCCTAATCCTGAATTTATCATGTGGCTCAGACTATCCTTAGACTCACAGCAATCCTTCTAACTCAGCCTCCTGAGCGCCGGGATTACAGGCTTGTGCTACCATGCCTGTCTAGTTTTTGTGTGGTTCTGGGAAATTGAACCCAGGGCTGTATGCATGCTAGGCAAGCTCTCATAACCACTGAACTATGCCCCCAGCTTTCATGTAGTTATTTCTTAAGAGAGAATCTTGAAGTCTGGTTTGGACCAACTACCTTTTACACAACTAAAAGCTGAGAATGGAATGTCATTATTTGTTAGTATGCCAAATTTCTGTATGTTCTTCTTGCCTTCCTCTCATTCATTGAGATGTCTGATACACTAAGAATACCATTTTTTGAGGTTAGGCCTGGTGGCATAGGCCTGTAATCCCAGCACTATGGGAAACTAAAGCAGGCAATCACAAGTTCAAACCCAGCCTGGGCAAATTAACAGCTTTGTGAGACTGTGAGACCCTGGGCTCAATCCTCAGTACCATGAATACCACAAGAAAGAGAGAGAGAGAGAGCCAGCCAACCAGCCTGCCTGCCTGCCTTTTTAGTCTGTCAGCATTGTAGACTTGGATTTTGCATTTTTATGCTAATTCTGATAAAAGGAGAACTACGTACAGAGTCAAGAAAAGTGAGACCTTATTCTACCAGATTATTTTCTTAGTTGTCTTTTTCATTGCTGTGACAAAATACTCAACATGCACAAATTAGGGGAGGGAAAGTTGATTTTAACTCATAGCTACAAGAAGTCATTCATGGGTGGTGAATTAGTTTGGGTTCTACAAAAGGCAGAATTGACAGAAATTATAAGAAAAAAAGGATCTTTTGGGAGGCTCACAAATCTGAGAACAGAGATAGTCCAAGGTGGTGGTCTGCACATGCGAGAGCAGAAGGGTCCAATGGCTGCCCCACCAGGAGGTAGAACACCCATCTGGGACTGCAGGGCAGCTGGTGAGAGTCTGCTGCATATCTCAGTTGTTCAGAGAACAATGGCGAAGACCAAGATTGAAGATTGGTGACTGAAGATCAGTGACAGAGAGACAGGCACAAGTCGAAACTGGAGCAAATCTGTGTGAAGATCTGCTGCGTGTAGCAAGCAAGTCAGCGGCTGTAGACAATTGTGAAGGCGAGAGCTTTCCCAGAGGAAACAGCTGTAACAATCTTTCCTCCTTCCTTTTACACAGTTTGAGTTTTCATTTGGGCCTCTCACATTTCGGTGGGTGCTATTCCCTCATTCCCTGGCACACAAGTCACTCACCCACACTTACAAGCTCTAATCCAGGTGTGGTTTCTAATTGCTTCAAGTTGATGTAATCACTTCAAGAGTCACACGTGACCAGCAACAGTGGAAGCACATGGCAGAGGTGGATATGAAGGCGGCTCATGACATTAAACAAGAAGCCAAATCAGGGAGGAAGAGCAGAACTAGTGTAAACTCTTCTAGGTCCTGTTCCAGTGGTCTGCCCCTTCTGGGTTAAACCCCAGGCATCCTGCCCTTCCAGCCAGACTCTGCCTCCCAACAGCACAGGGCTTCATAAGTATCCCACCACTTCTAAACACATGAGGCTTTTGGGGGACACTCCAGACCCAAACTGCAACACTAGTTGATACACTTGAGAACAAATTTTGCCAAATTGTTGACAGTGGCATAGGCATAGGATGGATAGAATGAATTTGTGTGTGTGTGTGTGTGTGTGTGTGTGTGTGTACATACCTATATATGTATATATACACAAATGTGTGTGTGTGTGTGTGTGAGAGAGAGAGAGAGAGAAAGAGAGAGAGAGAGAGAGAGAGGAAAAACATTCTCATGTTTTTTGGTTTTGTTCCTTTTGCTATACTAGGGATTGGACCCAGTACCCTTACCTTGGCTATATCTCTAGCCCATTTTTTATTTTTGATTTTGAAACAAGGTCTCAGTAAGTTTCTGTTGCCCAGACTGGGCTCAAATTTGTTCTCCTGCCTCAGCCACCCATAGAGCTCGAATTGCAGGCTGGCTTATAATTATGTTTTGCTTTTGCTTTTTAAGTGAAACTAAACCTTTTCATTAAAAAAAAAAAAACTAACCCCAAGTACTGGTTAGCTTTATTATTATATTTAAATATGTAAATTAAAAGGCCATCTGTGTGCTACTTATCTCTGTTGTTATTCCTTAACTAATAATAAATCATTATTCAACCTAATGCTGGCATTACTAAAATTTAAGGAAAATTCTTTTTTCTTTCCTTTCCCTTTCTTTCTTTCTTTCTTTCTTTCTTTCTTTCTTTCTTTCTTTCTTTCTTTCTTTTTTAATATTCAGGATTGAAAACAGCGCCTTCATACCGAGCAACATCCCGAGACCTTTTTATTTTTTCAGCCAGGTTCACTAAGTTGCTTAGGCTGGGCTTGAACTTGTGATCCTTTTGCCTCAGCCTCACACGGTTCTGAATTACAAAGCTCGCCACTAGGCCATACTCTACTTTTTAACTTGATGATAACAAAGAAGCATTTTCATTTGTAAATATTAACTTTACCTTGGTAAATATACCTGACATGTTTGAGACCAGGGTAAAGAAATTTAAAAATAAATGGTTTCTTTTTAAAAGTAAATTGTATAAAGGTGCTTCACAACTTGAAAAGAGTGATCACAGGTAGGTCTTAATCTGTCATGGTGAAAACCTCACTGTTTCCCTCTTACGATCAAATCCCAGAGAGAGAGAGCAGTGTTTTCTTGGTAAGTTTAAAAAGTCTTTTGTTGATGGTATACAGCACTTAATATCATCTTATATTCTAGGTAGAACCTTTGAGCCAGGCATAATGGCTCATAACTATAATCCGTACAATCCGGGAGGCTGAGGCAGGAAGATCATATTTGTGTTTGAGCCCGGCCTGGGCATCTTAGTAAGACCTTGTCTCAAAAATAAAAAAGATCTGAGAAAGAAAAAGGTATAACCTTTATTATGGACTTTGGGGATTTAACCTGATTATTTATTCATTCACTCATTCATTTACTTTGCAGTACTAGGGATTAAACCCAGAACTCAGCATTGAGTTATATGTATCTATTTCTTTTGAAATTTTTTGAGACCGAGTCTCACTTAGTTACTAAGTTGCCCAGGCTGGGCTGAGATTTGTAATACTCTTACCTCAGCCTCCCAAATTGCTGCCATTACAGGTATGTATCACCATGCCTGGCCACTGCTTTTTTAAAATTTAAATTCATTTCAAGTGGAATTCTACCAGATTGTACAACCTTAATGAAAACTGTTATGACTCTATGCGTAGTTCTTTGTGTGTTCATACTTCCCACCTAGGGATTTCTGACTGTTAAGGTTTTCATGCAACATTTATATTTTTATCCTTTAATTTTTTTTCTTTCTGTCATAGGGTATTACATATGACCATGTAGAATTAAATGTATATTTGAATGGAAAAAACATGCATTGTCCTGCATCAGGCATACGAGGGACAGTATATCCAGTTGTTTATGGTAAGCTAAAATATTTCTCTTATGCTATTAGATGTATGTTATTACAGAAATTTTGAAACGTGTTAAAGTAAAAATAGTAGTATAATGAGCCCTCACGTACCTGTCACCCAGTTGTTAGCTTTTATCCAGTTGGATCTTATCTAGCCCCAACATTCCTTTTGTCCTTGGTCTCCACCTCTTTCTTACATTATTTTGAGGTACATGTCAGACATCGTGTAATTTCTTTATAAATATTTTATATTTATCTCTAAAAATAAAATATTTCTATGTTTTTTATGGGCCAGGAGGGTGGTACTAGAAAGTGAACAGATGGAGTTCTGAGCTACATCCCCAGTCCTGTTTTTATTTTGAGATGGAGTCTTTTTAAGTTGCCCCGTCTGGTCTTGACCTTTTGATCCTTCTGCTTCAGCATCTTGAATAGCTGAAATTATATACATGAGCCATGGTGCTGGCTCTGAATTTTTTAAAACTGTTGCCACAATGCGTTATTACTCTTTTCTGCTTTTTTATGTTATTAACCTTAAATCAATAGATATATTCATGTTCCTGACTATGACTTTAGTCATTTAAAATATTTTCTTATTTAATTACATAAGCCTTAGATTTGGGTCATAATAAAAATTAATAATTTTTTTGAAACTTACTATAAAGATAACAGTGCTACTGGTAACAGACTAGAATGTCAGAAAAGTATACTATAATAAATATAAGTACTTAATAATACAATAATGACCAAAGCTTATGACTTACTTTTTTAGTAAAGATTTTCATTTGTCTTCTTTTTTCTAACAATGACTTTAAAAAATGTTTTCTGCAGCATTGAGGATTGAACCCTGGGCTTTGCAGTGGTACACCCTAACACTGAGCTACATCCCCAACCCTTTTATAAAATTCTGAAACAGGGTCTCACTAACTTGTCCATCCTGGCCTTCATCTGTACATCCTCGTGCCTCAGCCTCCAGAGTAACTGAGATAAATTGTGTGGGCCACCAAATCCATCTTAAAATTTGCCTTTCAATTATTTCCTGTGTTTTTGCATAGGAACTTTGTTTATAAATTGAGTGTAGTTTAGGTTAGTGTTGTTGTGACAGATTGGATAAGCCAAATAGTAGTTCCTTTATTTAAACAAATTGAAATGTAGCTAGATATTTTAATTTAGCCTGAGAAATGAAATAAACATCATTAGAATGACTAAGCCAGGTAAGTATACTAAGTAGATTTATTCTCAGGTGCTTCTTTTATTCAGCATTATTTTCCCCCATTTTATTGATATGTATTAGTACAAGATTTAAGGTTTACAATGAAGTTGAGCATTTTGTGCACATATGTATCTTGTCAAGGTGACAAGGACTTTCCCACTCTCCTTTTGTCCCTCTCTCTACACTACCCTCCTTACCTCCCCCGCCCTATCCCTGTTTCTCTGTTTTTCATTTTAAGTTCCGTAGGAGTTGTGCCCTGGGTCTCTTATATCAGAGAGACCATTTGATGTTTCACCTTCTGCTTCTGACTCACTTCACTAAGCATGATATTCTCAAGTTTCTTCCATTTGCCCGTAAAAGTCCCCACGCTGTTGGACTTTATAGATGCATAGTATTCTGTTGTGTATAAATACCACAGTTTGTGTATCCATTGGTCTGTTGATGGGTATTTTGTTGGCTTCCATATTTTTGCTATTGTTAGTTGTGCTGCTATGAACATGGGTATACATATGTTTCCGTTATGTGTTGTTTTGGCCTCTTTTGGATATATTCCCAGGAGGGGTGTCGCTGGATTGAAGGGGATATTTATTTCTAGTCTTTTGAGAGCTCTCCATACTGCTTTCCAGAGTGGTTGTATGAATTTATATTCCCACCAGCAGTGTAGGAGAGTTCCTTTTTCCCCACATACTGGCCAGCACTGATTACGATTTGACTTGTTGATATGGGCCATTCTTTCTGGAGTAAGATGGTATCTTAGTGTTGTTTTGATTTACACCTCATTATTTTTAATGAAGCAAAAATATAGGTAGTAAATCTGTAGTCAAGTGTATTTCATAAATTGAATTTGATATATCAGTCTGATTTGGCCATTTTAGTAAACTAATAATAAGATAATATCTAAACCTCTCATCCTTTGTCTTCCATATCATCCATCATTTTAGAGCAGTCCATCATTCTCTTTGTTTGTTCTTACATTCAATCCATAGAGAGAAAAAACTGCTGACACATGAAATGTTGTTACAGTGTCACTACTTCCAGCCTCATCTAAGCTCTCAACAGTTTTTGGAAATTCTCTTACAATTCTGCACATTCCAGACCTTCCATGTGCTTCTTGAGTTCCCTGGGCATTCTCTTAAACTCCCAACTCTAGAACTTTACCTTACTGGTTATTCATCTGTATGTCATGCCACCGACCTCCCTTCCCCGTCCTAATAAGCATTCTGAGTCTTTCCACTCAGAAGCGTTCCTTGAGCTTGTAACCTCACTCTCTGTGTTCGCTTTTCTTCATATGGCCACACTTCTGATAGCAAAGCCTAGAGCCACCGTCTTTATTATTGTCATCCATTTCTTCTGCAACTTGGCCTGCCTGCCATTACCACCACGTCCTTGAAATGACCCTTGTGAAAATTACTGGTGACTTCATGAATGTCAAATTCAATACTTAACCTTTTTCTGCATTTATTTTCTGAAATATAACAGTAATGTGTGTTAACAGTACATGGAGTTTAACAACTAGTTGTAAAGTGAACACCCATGTCATTGCCTTATATTAAGAAATACATAGAACATTTCAGCAGCTCAGTCTGCAGCCTGCACCACAGCTGTATTCCTCACACAAAGGACAATCACTTTTCACATTTGTGCCAGTCATTTGCTGGCTGTGCTTTTAGGAAGTAAGTACTACACTTTGTTTTGCCATCACTACTGTGAAGATAATGAGCATACTCATCACCCCAAAGGTTTCCACCTACTCCTTGTCACTCTGTCATCTCCCCTCCTAGGCCCAGCGAGGCACCCATGGATCTGCTTTTCTCTCACTACATATTACTTGCATTTTCTTAAGTAATATATTAACAGAATCACAGTTTACACTCTTTCTTCTACCTGGCATTTTTTTTTTTTTTTTGAGTCACAGTCTCACTGTAGTCCAGGTTGACCTCGATCTCATGGCAGTCTTCCTGCCTCAGCTCCCCAAGTGCTGGAATTAACAGCCATGTGCCACCATGTCCAGCTATTACATGGTGCTAGCCGACTGAGCCAGGACCCTATACTTCCTAGGCAAGCGCTCTGGTCACTGAGGTAGGCCCCAGCCCTGTCTGGCTTCTTTCATGCAACCTAATTAAAGATTCATTTATGTTGAAACATGTATCAATAATTCATTCTTTGTGTATTTGGTACTGGAGATTGAAACCAGGGCCTTTGCACGGAACTACATCCTCAGTCCATTTTTAATTTTAAAAATATTTTAGTTTGAGACAAGTTCATCTTCATCTATGGCTCTTCCTGCCTCAGCCTCTCAGAGTGCTGAGACTATAGGCCTGTGTCACCAGGCCTGGTAAATAATTTGTGCATTTTTATTATGCACCTTGACCGGTTAGACGGTTGTTCTGAGCTTGAAGCCATTACAGATAACACAATTATGATCATTTATGGTAAGTTTTTGTATGGATGTACACATTCATTTTTCTTGAGCAAATGCTGGTAAAAAAATATTATAAGAAGCTGCATAAGGTCTGTGTTAGAGCTCATAGTAATGTATCAGTGTCAGTTTCCTGGTTAGATGTTGTACTATACTTATATAAGATGTTACCACTGGGGTGAGCTGGATGAATGATATATAGAAATTGCTGTAGTATTTTTGTAACTTCCATGAATAATTTTTTTCAAAATAAAACATTCTTATAAAGTAATACATCTTAATTACATAAGTAAAGAAAATACAAATAGGCAAGTGTGAGAAAATTCAGATTAGCCATATAAACACTCTGTCAAAAGATAGTCGTTGCATTATTCTTTTGTGTTTAAAATTGGGGTTTCATGATGTTACCCAAGTGGTCTCAAACTTCTGAGTTCAAGAGATTCTTCTACCTCAGCCTCATGATTGTATTGCTAGGAATACAGGAATACAGGTGCACCTGGCTTGAATAATTATTAACAATGTTTTGCTTTATATGCTTCTGATGTTTTTGATACATTTGGATATTGTTGTGGCTATTTCTGCCTAATAGATTTTGTAACTGGACAGCAGTTAAGTTTATTCTTCTTACCTGCTAATATTAGGGTTTTAGCAGAACAGCCTAATTTTTTTGTTATGCTGGGGATGGAACGCTGAGCATTCACTGTACCACTAAAGTATTTGCCCTTAATGTCTTTTTTTTCTTTTTCTCTCCCCTAGTCGATGACAGTGCAATTTTGGATTGCCAGTTCAGTGAATTTTATCATACACCTCCACCTGGTTTTGAAAAAATATTATTTGAACAGCAGATCTTCTGAGTGCATTTGTTTTTGAAATTGTGTTTCTGCTCTGTTACAAGTGGTTGCCACTTAATAAAGCTTTACCTAACCTATAGATGAGAATATATTCTTAAAAATTTGCTTGTTAATGTATTCAATATACCATCCAGAAGCTTTGATTTAAAATATTTATGCTTTATGATACAAAAATCAACATTTTGGCAGTATATTTAATTTTTATTTAAATATAAAGAACTGTGGGTTTAACAGTATTACATAGACTATGTATATTTAAAAGGAAACTTTCTTATATATTTGTCTTAATAGATACAGAATTGGTTGTGTTTGTCATTCTGAAATTTAGATCTCATTAATTATTTTCAGTCTATAGTTCAATAATTTTGTGTCTCCGTGTCCTTTTTAATGTACAGTTAACAAGTTAGATATTTTTATTATTTGCATCTTTCGGCAATCTGTTTACTGTGTTAATGTACCACCTTTCTTAAAACAAATTGCTAATTTTGTTGTGTTATATCAGTGTTCTTTTTATTTGCTTTGTGAAAGGATATAAACATTTTAGTTATCAGAATATTTTGTTGAAGATCACCATGCTATAATTCCAAACTAAGTAGTAACTGATTGGTAATGTCATATACACTGGCAGGCATTTAGTATGATGCCTTAAATTTAAATGAGATTATTCTTTTAAGGACTTTGAAATTTGTGGTTTTTAAAGGAATAATAAAAGAAATAGCAATTAAGAAATATTCAGTATTAAATGAAATGCATTCATGTTTTGTTAATTACACATAAATTTTCTTCATCCTTGCTTATTTTATGAGTTCAGATATAAAAGAGCCCTCTCAATGACCCTGAGCCTTTGCCCCCTTTTCAGTGAGTCATTGCCCTTCAGTATACCCTACTAGCCTTAACTATTCATATCTTTATGTGCATTCTTTTTTTTTTTTAAGCAGTAAGGATGCCCAGGATGCACGTGTTTCACTCCTTTTATCCACAAGTAGTAGTACAGAATGTCGTGCTGGATGAACATGAATATTAGAATTGGAAGGAGATGGGAGTCATGGTTTAGTGGCCTAATCCTGTTGTCTCCTCAGGTGAGCTACTTGGGTTCCCCAAGCCCCACTTTTCCCTGCTTCTGAAAGTGTTGACTTAAAGAGTTTATAACTAGTTAATTAAGCCAATGTACATGAATCATGGATGCATTAGTGCCTTTTGTACTGTGCCTCAGGCCCACAGCAGCAGCATCACCTGGGAACTCATTAGAATAATGGACACAGATACTCAGGCCTTGACCCAGACCCCAGAATCAAACTGATGCAGATGACATCCGGGAATAGGAATTTGAATCAACACCCAGATCTGATATATATTTAAGTTTGAGAACTACTTCTCAGGAGAGAATTCTTTGAGGAGAATTGCCTGCTATAATTTTCTAAGGATTTAAGACAGTCTATTTTAATTCACAAGCTAGAAAATCCTACACAGTTCTTATTTATTACTTGGTAGATTAAAAATGTAACATTGTGCTATGAAAGTATAGATATATTTAAGCAACATACTTATTTGTTAAAAATTCCACATTTTAACTCTGAAGGTGTATGGAATGGAACTAGTTATGTATTATTTATGCATTTTCACCTAACTTTCTGTCGTAGTAACATTAATTTATGAAGAATATATTTTCTTGGGAAAGTAAATTCAAGTGACTGTTGTTTACTGTATTTTCAATATTTTTATCATCTCATTCTTTTCTACCTGGAGCCATAAAAGAGAGAAATAATGCTAAAAATGACACATGGTTAGTATCCTTGGCAATAGTTTGATGACATCAAGATCCCCCTTTTTTTTTTGAGACAGGGTCTCGCTCTGTGGTCCAGGCTGGTCCTGAATTCACTTCAGAGCCCAGGCTGGCCTTGGACTCACGGCAATCCTCCTTTCTCAGCCTCCTGAGTGCTGAGATTACAGGCATGCGCCACCACACCCAGCTCATGTGGTGCTGGGGAATTGAACTCGGGTACTTAGCGTTTGGCTTAGCGCTTGCTCAAGCGCTTTAACCGCTGAGCCATTCCTCCAGCCCCTTCAAGATGTGCTTTTAATCTGTAAGTATCAATTACTTTTGGGAAAAACTTTTGAGCAGCTCTTTGTTCCAAGCCCATTACCTTTGTAAATCATGAGAAAAATATTAAACTAGTTCCAGAGAAGATCATTCTCCAAAATACTTTGATAATACACTTCAAAACTGTAAAGATCATCAAAAACAAAGTCAGAAGCTGCCATAAACTAGAGGAGAAGCCCAGGAGACATTAGAGTTAATGTAAAATAGTGTCATGGTTGAGATCTTGGAACAACAGAAGGACATTACTTAAAAGCTATGAAAATCTGGATAAACCATGAACTTTAATTAATAAAGTATAAATATTAATTCATTATAACAAATGTATGTACAAATGTAAGATATTAGCAGGAGAAACTAATATGACATAAGTGGAAACGGCACAGTTTGTTTTCCTGTAAACTCAAACTTTTTGAAGTCTGCTTTTTAAAGTTAATACCCCAAAGGGAGATTTTAAAATAAAGCCTTTCGTTCAGGAGTTAGAAATTTAGGCAGATACCCTTTTTAATGTTGATAGCGTCAAAGACAGTTTTTTAGTTCTCCAAAATACATCCTTGTTCCACTTCATAGGCCAAAGGGATAATAAACAGGAAAGACCAACTGATAGAGTCACATTTGATTAATCTTGTCTAGTAGTTGGTACTTGTGGATGTGTCAAAAACGATGAGGTAAATAATTGCCTTTTTGGGTTATCTGTGTCAGCTGTACATTAACACAAAACAGCAGTTAATTACTTGTACATCTGCATTCTTGGGTTATTTGCACACAATCAGGTGTTGCTTAAACACAAGTTATTAGAAAACACTTGTTTTGGCCTTGCATTTTATTCTTCTAATTATTTTTGGACTATATACACTGAAAATATGTGACAATTCACAGTACTTTGTATTAATGATTTGTTGGTTGGTATTCTTGAATTTTTTTCCTGGACTCTGTCTCTCCCAGTATATTGATCCTTTAAAAAGGTCTGCCTATAAATAAGCTGGGGATATAACTCAGTGATGGGGTGCTAACCTGGCATGCGCGAGACCAGGTTCAAACTCCAGCACCGCAAAAAAGGGAGAGTTGTGTGCTTATTATGTGCTGAATTTTATAAATTCAAGCTTTGAAGTACCTTTTTATTTCTATGGACACTTTAATGTAAATTAATAATATAAGTTAGATTATATGAAAAAATGTTCAGAACCACTGCAAGAGGAATTTTCCAGCATCTTAAAGGCATATATTTTCTCATAAGCAGTTGTATTGCATTTCTGCCAGTTTGGTAGAGATCTTAAAAGATAAGACTGATCCATTTAATTGGCATACCAATATTTTGTAGCTGTTCTTACACAATAGTGATAGAAACAAAGTAAGCTCTTAAGACGTCAACATTATGGAGAAAATTTTCTCACTCTTCTTTTGGGTGTACTCAATAAATATTTCTGCCACATCTACCTAGTGCTATAGTGAAGACTGGACTAGATTTGCAAAAAAGACTAATAAAAGTTTTTGTCTTCATATGAGAACATGACTATGCTCATGACTCAACAGCATGTTTATTCCAGTGACAGTATCAGAAAGGAATTGATACAGACTTGTCTTTTATAGCACCTTGGTGAAAATATTTCAAAATAGCAGTAGACTAGAATCTTTGGGATTTAGTTTACCCATTTTGGCTTTGGGAGTTTATATTGGTAAGGAAAATATTAAATTTGAAGATTTCAGATGCAAAATTAAAATGTTTAAAAATGATTCCAAAGTCTTTGTGCCTTAAAATAATGGGAAAAATAAGATTTAAAGCCCACGAAACATCTGTAAGTAAAGTTGCTCGGTAGTAATTGCAGAAAATACTTTCATTTTAATTATTTGAATAAATTGATACAATCTTCATACATGCTGAAGGCTTACAATGGCTATTGATCTGTTTATGATAAATATGCTTTAGATTAAAAAATAGTTTTGTTAATAAACTGTGTTTGAATCTATGTAAATGTCTATATAAAAATAGCCTGTTTGGGACACTGAGACTATCTGTAGCATGACTTTTTCTCTGATGGAGATATACCTTGGAGTGTTTCCCAAAATGTGTTCACAGAACAGCAGTTCAAGAGGATGCTGATAGATGTGATGCAAATGGGAGTCCAGGGCCAAGTATTTTTGGAAACATTCCAAAACTTTCAACAGGACTTAGAGAACCAGTCTTGCGACCAAGAGGAGTGTGTGTGAGTTTGTGCAATATCATCAGAGAGCCTTTTTTTTTTTTTTTTTGTAAAAACTGAGTGCTTACCATAACCAAATGTGTAAGCCAATATGTAACACATTTGGGAAGGAATACAAGTGAATGTGCTTGTAGGCATGAATACTGTAGCTTGATTCTGCGTTTCAGAGTGATCACAAAATAAAATTAACTGAATGTGAATGATGTGTCAGGCACTGTTCTAAGAACTTGACACACATTGGTTCATTTAATATTCAAAATAACCATACAGGGTTGGTAGAATCATCTCACTTTACAGATGCAGACACTGCCCAATCTCATATGGCTGAGGAGTAGCACAGAGGGTTTAAGTCAGGTAGTTTCCAACATATATTAACTACACCTGTACCTGCCAATTCTAGGATCAGTACTGGGTCCAGCCTTACCCAAATGTTGCACCAGTGCTTGGAGACTGTCACATCTTGGGATGTTTTTGTGTCCTAGAGGATTAGCATCCTCTTTATGGGCTTCTGAGATTCTGGTAGTTATCTTCACTTGTTTATTATTCCAGAATATCTATAGGTTAATTTGCCAAATTCCAAAAAAAAAAATTATGTTGCGACTTTGCAATTATGTTAAAATCAAAGTTAATATGGAATATCTCAATATTTGATGATCTTTGTATCCATGAGTATCATCTTATTTCAGGTTTCTTTTAATTTTGTATCTTTTATTTCTCAAGCAGTTTTACAGTTTTCTTCAAGGGCATTTTTAACCAACTCAGATTTGCTTTAGAAATGAATCTGTCAGGCAGGAACATCCCCGCAAAGCCATCTCAGCCCCTTCGACAATGCTGCCCCCTCCTGGCCACTCTTCTCATCCCGCCAGGTAACACCTCCCCCACCTTATCTTTCTTTACTCCTCCTCTTCTTTTTTCGAGGAAGAGCCATACACTGTAGTCCAGGCTGGTCTCAAACTTGCAGCAGTCCTCCTGCTTCATCTTCCCAAGTGCTGGGATTGCAGGTGTGCACCACCCCTCCCAGCTAATTTTATGTAGTCTAGGGAATCAAACTCAGGGTCTTGTGTATGGTTGACAAGTGCTCTGACCAGTTGGCGACACCCCTAGCCCTCCCCTTTACTCCTTAACAGATTTATGAGGTCTTTTTCTACTGTTAGTGCTTATGTAAGCTGATGCTATTGTCAGCATAAATCCTCTTGCAAGACCAGATTCGTCAACATGTTCCTTTGGCGTCTGTAACACTGGTCTGAAGTGACTCCCTTCCTGCTGTCTTCCCCCATCCATGTCATACATCCCTCTACTCCACTGGAGGCCCAACCGGGCTGCTGTGGGATGCTGCCCCCAACCCCATCACATGCTGACTCCGCCCATGCCCTCTGAGGTGCACTCTGCCACTTCCTCCCCTCACTATCAGACATGGTCTTTGCCTTCGATAATTCTGTATCCCCAGCTGTACATGGTCCTCAGAGTAGAATCTCAAATATTTTGTCTCTTTTCCTGCTGTCTTAGAGATAACACAGTTACCTTTGTAAATTAATACTTTGTGTTCATCCTTCTTTATCATGGAAAAGATCACTACTTCTACTTCATTTTCATCTCAACACAAAAAAAACAGAGATGCCTCAAGGTATGGAGGAGGAGTGGCAGAGTAGCAAGAGCAGACATCAGCTCATTTGTGCCAATACTCTGAAGTAGACTGCCCTTAAAGTCATGAAACGCCTCATGTGAGGAAAACAACTGCACCTCTAGCCAGGCCCCACCTCCTAACAGGACACAGTATCCTTGGGTCCATGAGGTTTTCGGGGGATACTCAAGATCCAAATTGCAACACCTAGAATGGTAGGAACTCCTACTACATGCTCTGTTCATCCCTCTGTCCATTATTAAGGCAAAAAATCTTTGGCTGCATCTTATTCAAGAAAAACTGCTTATACGATGTCTTCGAGGGCAGTGATGTCTAGAATGAAGAAGAGTGCATTTTTATACCTAGGAAAGCTGCAGATGTGCCACTGAAAACACACAGGAACTGCACAATGCTTGGTTGCTTAGTTGGTTCAAATGGCCAAGTCGCCTCTCTTCCCTCAGACCACTGCTCTGGCCTCCTACCTGGACAACCAGCACCTAATCGGGTCCCATGAGTGATGAAGTCAGATGTCTCCTAAGTCCTCAGTCCAATCTGGTACTGTCATGGTTTGGATCTGGAATGTCCCCCAAAACCTCATGTATTTGGACATTATAGATTCCATGTGCTGTTGGGAGTAGGGCTTGAATAGTTGAATAGAAGTGTGTGGGGGAGGACAGACGTAATTAGATTATAGGCTAGTGACCTGAAAGGACATAAACTCCTACCCTGGCTGCTTCTGGAGGCCCCTGATTGTTCCTGTGCCAATGCTGTGAGCAACTACTCTCCACCAGGCCCTTCCCACCATTGTTAGCCACACATGAATGGGCTGAGACCTGAAACAGTGTGCTAAGATAAACCTTTTCTCCCTTAAGTTGTGAATGTTGGCTAATGTGTCCCAGCAACAAATAAGTAACTAAGACAGGTAATATATAGTTTAATCTGATTAGGGAAAACAAATATGATTCTGATCATTGCAAGAATGAATCTTTTTGTGCATTTGTTTCAGTTGACCTGACTGCAACATTTGGCAATCTTCCTGCCTCAGCTTCTCAAGTGCTGGGATTATAGGTGTGTACACCATAGCCAGCTAATTTTTATGTGGTGCTAGGGAACTGATCACGGGGCTGTAAGCATGCTAGGCAAGTGTTATATTTACTGATCAACCCCAGCCACAGGGAAGCAATCTTAAACTTTTATATAAATGATTTATGAAAACATAAATTATTGTGGTACTAGAGAATCAAGTCCCTTGCCTACACACTGAGCTTTATCCCCAGCCAATTTTTA
This sequence comes from Ctenodactylus gundi, assembly GCA_004027205.1. NCBI lineage: Eukaryota > Metazoa > Chordata > Mammalia > Rodentia > Ctenodactylidae > Ctenodactylus > Ctenodactylus gundi. The sequence goes on along the minus strand of PVKB01000483.1, from coordinate 33,229 downwards.
TTTTTAACTTTGAGACAGGGTCTTGGTAAATTACTAAATTGCCCAGGCTGGGTTCAAACTTTTAACTCTCCTGCCTCAGCCTCCTAGAATGCTGGGATTATGGGCCATCAAGTATTTGTGAGACTTTAAGAAGCAAAGAATATTTGAATTTATATATGGCAACAGATGACTACAATGTTGTGAACATTTATGAGCATTGATCGCATTTTGGTTTACTTTAACAGTTATTGTAGGTTGTTCATGAGAACCACATCACAGCATACTTTTCCTGTTGTTTTGTATTTTTATTACTATTAGTATGATTACTGTTTTTGACAGAAGGTAGTGGGCTTATAGGCAGCTTTCATTTCCCCTGAGGAAGAGAGGCTGGGAAGAGAGGGGATACTATTCAGAAAAGCCTTGGCTCCTGAGCCCCACCTAGACAAATGGAAAAGAAAACTACTGGTGAACTGCAGTTAAAAAGCTTGTGAGCCACTAATGGGACCCAAACCATGATCCAGGTGGGAAAGGTGCTGCAGGAGGTATGTTTATAATCAGCAAATCACAGGGACCTGGCACCCACACAGCCCAGCTCCTGTGCATTGCTAAAAGGCTTAAGCTCAGAAATATCTAAACTAAATAGTGTGGCCAGTAGGAGACAGAGACATGAATAAACATGACCTATCAGAGCTCAGAGACTCAGCTACAAAAGAGAAGGGGCCAGTTTTCATTAGAGGCTGACTGAAGAGTTCCACTCCAGATAACTCTTAAATCTTTTAATAAAAGCAAAAGTGAGATGAGAAAGCCTAACAATAAAATGCCCCACAAATCCCCTGAAACACCAAAGGAGACCCAAATCGGATTAGAATAGGAGCTAAAACTTCAAAAGCAGAATGATCAGCCTACTGGGGTGCTGCAAATTAGAATCAAACAATAACCTCCTCAAGCTATTAGAACAACTAGAAATAGGTGCAAATAATAATTCACTCACCTTTTTAGAAGAATTTAAGATAGAGCCAAACGATCTCAGGATGTTTTGTGAGTTTTATAAAGGTATAATGAAAGAGTTAAAGGATAGAAATAACACCCAGTCAGACAAATGAAGAAACAAACTCAAGGCTGTCAAAACTACAGAAGTCAATTCAAGAAATGAATGAAAAATTCATTAGTGAGTTCAGAAAATATGAAAAGATATTAGGAGAGCATCAGGAGATGAAAACCTCATTGGCAAGTTTGGAGAATAGAATAAATTGAAATGAAGTAAAGACTTTGGATCTAGAAGACAGGATGGAAATCACAGACCAAATCCTTAAGGTTATTTGAACAATATGTAATATGAAAGTGGCTACCAACAGATGCTGGATAACTCAAAGAAACTTAACCTCAGAATTACAGGATTGCAGGAAAAGTAAGAATTCAACTTATAAATATTAAGCTTAAGAGATTTACTCACTGCTATCATAAGACAAAATTTCCCGTATATAGGCACGCCTACACCTGAGAGCCCATGGACTGGGCCTTTAAGCACCCTGTCCCTACTGGGCTCCAGAGACAGCTTGGTAGCTACCACCAGACCCTCCCTGCACCTGGGAGCTCATGGGAATGGAACTTCACTTGCCACATCCCTCCTGTACCCAGAAAAAAACCAGCTAACACTAAAACAGATAAAGTGTAATTTAAGAACCTCAGGAAGAGAAACAGAGCCCATCAAAAAATACCAGAGCCTCAACTCGCCATAACAGAACCATGAGAAAATGTGGTAATAAATCTGCAGAAACACCTGACACCCCAGAAAATGATACCTGGGATCCTGAAACAGAAGAACACAAAGATGAAAAAGGCAAAAAAGAAGATAATTTCTGGGCCCAGAAATACTTAGATTGAAACAGGAAATGCAAGAGCTACACAAGGACATAGCTATGCTATCAGCAAACATTGACAAGAAATTAGAGGAAAGCAAAGAAGATATAAACCAGAAGATAATGAAGGCAAAACAAGAAATTAGAGAATACAGCAGAGATATAAAAATATTTAAAGCAGACTTTTGAGATGTGAAAAACAACACAGGAAAAAAAAATAACCACTTTGAACATTTTGAGATTAGAATATCAGACCTAGAACATAAAATGGTTGAGCTGGAATATAAAACCATAAAAGAATGCAAAACAAAAAAGGAAGAAAGAGAATTATTACAACAGCTGATGAATAACTCAAAGAGAAACAACTTTAAGGGAGTACAGGAGAAAACCAAGGACAAAGCAAAAAAGGCTTAAAGCCAATATTCAGTGGGAAGAAAATTTCCCAAATCTGAGGAAAGAAATGAACATAGAACTACTGCAGGCATATAGAACACCAAACAACTTTGATCAGAAGAGAACCTCTCACCATGACACATCATAAAATACTACAGACACAATGCAATACTATGCTAGACCCAATACTAGAGAGAATATTAAAAGCTGTAAGAGAAAAACAGAGGGTGACTTATAAAGATGAGCCCATCAGGATAACTGCAGATTTCTCAACCTAGACCCTAAAAGCCAGGAAATCATGGAGCAATATCATGCGAACACTAAGAGAATATAAATGCCAACCCAGACTGCTATCTCCAGCAAAATTATATTTTAAATTAGAGGGAGAAATTAAAACATTTTACGACACAGAGAGCTTAAAGAAATTTGCAGCCACCAAGCCAGCACTACAGAGAATACTTAAAACAAACTTAGCAAAAGGGAGACTAATGACACCAAAGACCCCAGAGAAAAAGAAACAACAGATATAGGTGAATGAGCAGAGAAGAAAGTCTAGAACCTCAGGAAGGTTCTGAAATGATGCTGAAAAACTATAATGATAGCAGGACATACAAAACATACCTCAATAATTACTCTGAATATGAATGGCCTCAACTCACCTACTAAAAGACATAGACTGGTTGGCTGGATTAAAAAATAGAAACCCACCATTTGCACCTGATTTTCCTCCTCTTCCTGCCAGGAGGGAACATCCCAGTTGTACAGCAATAAACACAGTTGAGGGAAACAGCGACCCTACAATAATACACTGAAGGGCTTACTGTACAACACATCACCACTACCACAGGGTGCAAAAACAAAATATTTAAAGCATTGGTTCAAACACCATGGCCTGTCCCTGGGGGAAAAGCTCAGTGAATTCTAGTTTATGACCTCCCAGGGTTTTTTCTTCCCCTGGTGGTTGTTTGACTTGGTGATTTTCAGAGTGACACAAAACATAATAGACCGTTTGCCAAAGCTTCAACACTTGCGTGGTTGCTGTGGATGATTCTACTCAAACCCTGGAAAACCTAGTCAAGTTCACATGTAGAAGTACTAGCCCTGGGAAAATCCAAGAAGTCCCCCTCCCATTCTTTCCTATTCAAGGAGCTAACACAAGAGAATTTAGCCATTTAGTCAATTTGAGAATGGAAACACCCTTTGTGAAGGCAAACCTTAACATCCTATGGGTTGCCCAAACTGAATTTGTGGAAAATATCAACAATAGCCTCAAAGAGTACAAAGCAAAGCAGGGGAGCTTGAGGAATAACTCAGTGGTTAAAGTGTTTGCCTAGCAAGCTAAGGGCCCTGCGTTCAATTCTCCTACACCATATAGCTGGGCATAGTAGCACGTGCCTATTATCCCAGCACACTGGAGGCTGAGGCAGAGGATGCTGTGAGTTTGTCATCAGCCTGGGCTCCATAGTGAATTCTGGACAGTTTGGATAACGAAGGGAGAACCAATCCCCCCCCCCCCAAAAAAAAAAAAAATAGCAAAGCAGAGCACTATCACTGATCTAGATTTGTAATCTGGGTCATCTAGTAATGGGAAAATTCAGAATTATGGAAAAATCATTCAAGTACTACAAACTACATAACACATAAATGAAGGATGTCATTTCTGTAGCTATCGCCAAACTGGAGATTACTGTTGCAATGAAGAAGGGGAAAGGAGAAGAAAAGGTGAAGAAGAGGGAAAGCGCAGGAGCTCTTTGGCGGCACCAAGGAAAGTGTGGAATGAAACACAGGGCAGCTAAGATGAATATACGATTAGATCTGTGAAAGACAAGCTGAAATCGATGCCTTGTCTGAATCAAGGCTGCATTTTGTACGAATTCCCAAACACCTATGACCAAGCAAAGGATCTGTTAAGTCAGGAAGATGAGGAGGAAGAAGAAAACAACAGAAGAAAAATGTTTCCTATTGATAAATTAACCTTACTTGAATTTGTGTGTGGCCTGGAGGCCTCAGACGAGCTTATGAAGAAGCAGGTGATGAACCGCCCCGAGGGCATCTGTCAGGGCCCCACTATACGCAGGACCACTTCCTCCAGGCTCTGCGCAGCTACCAGGACATCAATACCGAAGAGGAGGCAGTAGACAACTATTTTGACGAAATTGAAATCTACCGAATCCACATGATGTCAGGAAACTAGAAGATGCGCAGAACAGACTTGTTAGCAAACAGCTCGTCAAAGAGATTAGGGAAGCTCAGACTTCCGGTTTAACAGCTTGTTGTGGTTAGGATCTGGAGTGTCCCACAAAAGTCTCATGTATTTTAATGTTATGGATTGTCTATGGAACCATATGCCGTTGGTGGATTGGGGTCTAGTCTGGAGGGATGGATTACAGTTAATTTAGGATTAAGGGCGTGTGAGTTAAGACCAAAGGCATGTGAGTTAAGACCAAAGGTGTGTGAGTTAAAACTAAAGGCTTGTAAGTTAGGATTAACGGTGTGTAGTGGCCACACCTTCCACACCTGGATGCAGGAGGGACTAATTACTGGGCGGAGACCTGAAAGGATACATAAACTGCATCCTGCCTTCCTTGAAATGATGAAGATTAAGACTAAGATTAGGACTGTGACTAGGACTGGTCTCAGCTAGTCTCAACTTGGCTTTCTGTTTGTGATGTCCTGAGAAGCTGCCTCCACCTCTGGCTCTGCCATGTACTTTGATTGCTGCTGGCCGCCGGTGAGTGGAATGTAACCTTCTGAAACTGTGAGCTGAAATAAACCTTTCCTTTCCTAAATTTGTGGGTGTCAGATATTAAGTCACAGCAATGAAAAAGAAACTAAGACACAGCTGAAGCAGAAGAGGCACTGAAGGCCACAGAGGAGTACCTGGTCAGGGAGGCCACTGAGGGTGGGACGTGGGCACACTGAGGCCACAGAAGATAGTGGTATAAATGACTTGAGGAAGTGAAAAGAGAAGAAAGACAATTGCTGGAGACTCAGTCTACTCCCCTGAGAAAGTACTTAATGACCGATGACCTGCCTACTCTTCTGCAGGACTGAATGCCAGTCCTAAGGCTAGATCAGATAATCTCATTGATTTCTGGCAGAGTATCTCTTCACGGACCATCCTGAAATGCAGTAAAACTTTGAATATCTTGTGTCATAGAACAAGAGATCAACTTAACACTGACATTTAAAAACTTGGTTTTAAAATGGTCTTTCAGTTTTCAGAACTTTTTTCTGTAAACAATTTTTTATAGTTTGCTATAAAAAGCCCTATCACAACAAAACTATTTTTGTTTGTGGTTTGACTTCAGTTTTTGGTTTTTGGAAAGTGCCTGTGCTAGGACTAATACATATAAATTTAATTTGATTTTTTAAATTAAAAAATGACTTGAGAAGTAATTTCTCTTTTCACTTTGTAAGGGTTGCACCTGTTTTATTTTTCATAACCCAGAGGTTGCTTCTGTTAGGATACAATATGATGATATTGAAACAATACAAATTATGAGATTAAAATAAAAAACTGTATTGGAAAAGTAAAAGAATAAAGTGCCTATATAGCTCAGTAGTTAGAGTGCTCACCTACCTTGATCACTGTCCTGGGTTTGATTCCCCAGCACCATGTAAGAGTTACCCCGGATGGAGGTACATGCCTGTAATTGCAGCACCTGGGAAGCTAAGGTAGGAGGATTGTTGTGATTTTGAGGGCCAATCTGGGATATAAAGTGAGTTCAAGACCATGCTGGACTACAGAGCAAGGTTCTGTCTCAGAAGAAAAAGAAAAAAGAGCACTCATGTATAGCCCATGGGATAAATACTGCTTTTTAAAAAATTGAAAAATAACAAGTGATGGCCAGAATGTGGAGAAACAGAAACTTTGTATATTGTAAGGCTATAGCAGAGCTAGTCTGGAAAAGTTTTGCACTTCCTCAAAAAGTTAAAAATAGAACTACCATATGACCCAGGAGTTCTACAGGCCTATATGTCCAAAAGAATTGGAAGCAAGGACACAAAGATGTTTGCATGTTCTTGTTCACAAAAGCATCACAAGTAGTCAAAAGATGAAACAACGCTAACTTCTATCAACAAAAGAATGAGTAAACAAAATGTTGTATATGCATACATGAAATAATTGGCCGTAAGAAATAAATTTCTAGTTGAGGCTACCCTGTCGATGAACCTTGACAACATTAAGCTATGTAAAATAAGCCAGACTCCAAAAAACAAATACTGTATGATCCATTCATCTGAATCACTAAAGGAATCAAATTCAGAGACAGAAAGTAGAATGGTGACTACTGCGGGCCAGCAGAAGGTGGCATGAGGGGTTATCTTTTATCAGTTGTGGGATTTGACTTCAGAAAGAGGAAAAGGTTCTCAAAATGGGTGAGGTGACAGTCACACAAGATCATGAATGTAGAAATGTCACTGAATTTTACACTTGAAGTGGTAAATTTCACATTGTATATATTTTATCACAAAATTCTTTTTCCAGGAATTGTTCTAAGGGCTATGTTCTCACTATAATCCTCTGACTCGTCACTGTCATCATCCCAACTTATGAGTGAAGAGCAGAAGCACCTGCCTCAGGTCACACCTGGGCAGTGGCAGAGCGAGGCTCCCATGTTGCTGTTGCTTTCCAGGCATGTCACCTGTGCTGGAGAACACATCTGAGTGTAGCACACGCCAGTGATCCTGGCTGTGCCTCTGGCTGGCAGGGCTGAGTTGGACAGATGACTTGCGCAGTTTCTCTCCAAACACACCCCAAATCCGCCGTGCCTCCGTGCCCCTGGCCTCTCCTCTGCTTCGGCAGCAGACTCCTACTTGATCTCCTTGCCACCCTGACTGTATCGTTTGTCTTTTCTCCACACAGCAACCAAGTGGTCTTCTAAAAGTACACATCCATTCCTCCTCTGCATGATGTGCCCGAGTCTTCGTGGGCACCAGAACTTCCCTGACTAGTGACCCATAGGCCAGTGGATAAGACTGGGCTCAGCATGGAACAAAAAGTAAAGCCAGTGAGTAGTATTGGTATTAATGCCAGTAGGGTCGTCACATCTCACAGTTCTCTCTGCATTTTCTTGGACATTTGTGGCCTCGTCAAGTCACTCCTATTGGCCACATAGTGATTCATGTTCTTTGGGTGAAAACTGGGGCAGATTCATGTTTCTGAAGCCTGAGGCACCATCATTAAAAAAATCACAAATACCTACAGCATTAGGTGTGAATATTAAGAATAAGAAAATATTGCTGGCATCCAATGCACTCAGTAGTAAAGCAAAAGACGCAGGAAAAGAGGGCAGGTGGAGAGAAACAAACACTATTTTAAAGAATTTTACAAATCCTGCAAACATAAAATTGAGAAAATTACTAAGACTGTGTGCGTGGGCGGGGGGGGGGTGTTCTGAGGATTGAACCCAGGGTTACTCTACTACTGAGCTACTTACTGCCTCAGCCATTTTTAATTTATTTATTTATTTTTATTTTTTTGTGACAGGGTCTTGTAAAGTTGCCCGGACAGGAATCAGTTGTGATCCTCCTCCCTTTCTCAGCATTGGAAACACAGGTATGCACCATAAACCACAGCATTTTTATTGACGAATGACAGTATCACCTCTGAAGTATTCTCCACATTTGTTGGCTTCTACACTTTCATCACGATGATGTTTACATGGTGATGATTTTAGCGGGGATTAGGAGGGCTGAGAAAGAAACCCAGGCTTTGTGTACATTGGGTATGCACTCTACCACTCTAACCTCCAGCAACTAAGAGTAATCTTTGCATTATCATATTTATAAAGAGGGAAATAATTTAGTCTTCTCTGGCATAATTGATCAGTGTTTGTGTTTTATTATTGATTAATCAGGAAATTTTCCTTCAGCTTCACAGGTGGTGGTGGGTCGTGCCTTGCAAAGATGTAGCAGTGCTGTCCCACTTAGGAGGACCTGTATCAGGCCTCCTCATATGTGAGCTGAAAAATTTAAAGGCAACATTAGGCCTTTCTTGATATTCTTGACAGGACAGAAGCTTCCAATCAACAGATTCCTGACAGGAAAGAATCTTCTCATCTTCCAATCAACAGAACCAAATTTTCTAACATGGTTTTCACCTCTGATGATCAAAAGAATGCTCCACAGTGTAGCTTCTGGCTCTGTATTTCAAACCTTGCAGGCTGGAGACACAGTCAGTGGTTAAAGAGCTTGCCTAGTGTGCCCAAAGCCCTGGGTTCAATACCCCAAAGTCACATAAAAATTAACTGGTGTGCTGGCCCTTGCCTCTAATTCCTGCACTTAAGAGGCTGAGGCAGGAGGATTTCTGTAAGTTTTGAGGGCTACATAGCAACTTCAGGACAAGGCTAAACTACAGAGCAAGACCCTGTTGCAAAAAAAAAAAAAAAAAAAAAAAAAAAAAAAAAAAAAAAAAAAAAAAAAAAAAAAAAAAAAAAAAAAAAAAAAAAAAAAAAAAAAAAAAAAAAGCCAAAACCCACCACCACCAACAAAAAACCCTCCTTATCTTCTAGTACCCCCATAAAGGTCTGGGCCCTGTGGGCTCATTCAGGAGGCCATATGATTTCTGGCCCTGCCTCTTTGTGCCACAATACCATATAGTCAGACATAGGGACAGCTGGAGAGCCCCTGCAGCCATTGCTCCGTCTAGACAGTCGAGGAAACTTGATTCTGGGAGGAGGCTCTGACCCACCTACGTGCACCCTCGAACCCTCTCTCAGTGGGTCCTCTGCTGAACTTCCCTTTAACCAGCTCTCAAAAGTGCCTGTGTCAACTTCACCACTAGTGTGACCGAGGGGAAGTTGGAGAGGAAAAGGCACAACAGTTAGCTGTTTGTGGTTAAAATGTCTCTTTTTTGGTCAGTCTTACAAAAGCACATGACTTTGTGACTGTTTTGCTAGGGACTTCACAGGAAACTGAAAGGGACTGCCTGTGTAAGGTTGGGGGGGGGGGGACAGAACTTTTAAAATAGTGCATCAAATTAAGTAACTAAATTGAATGAATAAATGAGTTTAATAAGTGGAAAGGATGGAGGAGCGTAGTTGGTATTAGAATTTTCTAGCTGAGGGTCTTGGAGATTGCACCAAACAGCAAGAAAGTCCAGGTGTGGCAGTCTAGTCCTGCCCTGGCCATGGAGTTGTAGTTACGCTGTGGATGATGTACAGGGAGTGTAGAGACAAGCATGTATCACTCTGCATGGTGACTTCGTCCCTTCAACTGCAAGCTTAAAAACTTGTAATATATACATACTGTTCACTTATAATTTTTAAATTTAAGGTTGTCAGAGAAAAACACCACTCCCACAAGTACTGACTCTGAAATCTGGCCAAGCTTTCAGGCTCAACTACGATTCATAGGAAAATTTGGGAATAATCTATGCACATATTAACCAAAATCACACACAGGAGGGACACCATCAGGAGGCATCTCATCCCAGCAGTCCAGGAGGCTGAGGTAGGGGGATCACAAGTTTGTGCCCCTCCTAGGGAACTTAGGGAGACCTTGTCTCAAAAATCAAAATGTGAAAAATGGACATGGGATGTAGTGCAGTGCAAAGACCCTGGGTACAATCCTCAGGACCACAAGTGTGTGCGTGCATGCACACACACACACACACACACACACACACACACACACACACACACACAGATCACACAGACTTATGAAGCTGTATACCTCTTCTGGGTATCTTCCCAAAAGAGTTAAGGACATCACACATCAGTGATACATGCATTCTCATGTTTATAGCAGCACAATTTAAAATAGCTAAATCTTAGAAGCAGCTGACATGTCCATCAATATGTGATCAGGTAAAGAAGATGTGGTATGTTTACGTAAGGAAGTGCTACTCTTCCATAAAGATAAATTTGAATCATTTGTAGGAAAATGGACGCACCTTGAGACCATCATGCTTAGTGAAACGAATCAGACACCGAGGGTTAACTATCTCATGGTTTACTCTAACATGAGGAAAACAAACGATAGAAAAGTTTTAAAAGGGCTGGAAGAGTGGCACAGCGATTAAAGCACCTACCTTGCAAGCACAAGTCCCTGAGTTCGATTCCCCAACATCACATAGTCAGGAGTGGTGGCACATACCCGTAGTCCCAGCACTCAGGAGGCTGAGGCAGGAGGATTGCTGTGAGTCCAAGGCTAGCCTGGGCTCCATAATGAGCTCAGGACCAGCCTAGACTACAGAGTGAGACCCTGTCTCAAAAAAAAAAAAAAAAAAAAAAAAAAAAAAAAAAAAAAAAAAAAAAAAAAAAAAAAAAAAAAAAAAGTTAAAAGAGAGATGGAAGAAAGTAGACAGACTTTATAGAGGGTGAATTGGGATAGGGGGTGGGAAAGGAAACGGGAGTAAAGCAATGTGTAAAAAGCACCAATTTCTCAAGCTGATTGCTAGTATTATATATCTCAGATCGCTGCGGCTTGGATCTTGAGTGTCCCCTCCTTCCCCCCAGAGCCTCGTGCACTCAGAATTGTGTGTTATTGGGAGATAGAGCCTGGATGGAAGGGGCAGGTGCTTGGGGTTTGACCTGGAAAGGATATGTCAATTTGTTGATCCTGTGGATAGGGCGCTCAGGACAGAAATTTCAGGTGTTTGTCATTGACTCGGGGGGCAAGAAATGGGAAAGGCACTCTGCGTGCAGGGTCCCAGCTGGCAGCTGGAGCTAAGTAAAGGAAGAAGAAACATGCTTGCAGCTTCATCTTGGCTGGATCCTGGCACTGCTTGGGTCTCCAGTGACGGCCTTGGCCTCTCCCGGCACCAGCCTCTCCAGGGTGCCTTCGCAGTTGACGGGGCCCCGCGGATGGATCAGGTGTTAGAGCGGCCTTCTGAAACTGTGAGCTAAATACATCTTTCTTCCTTTACATTGTGGGTGTTCAGAATTTTGTCCCAAAAATGATGAAACACAAATGCATATGCTAATAAAAAAAATAATTTTAAAAGATTTATGAAGCAGGACCTGGTGGCCTAGGCCTGTAATCCCAGTACTCTGGGAGGCTGAGGCAGGAGGATGACAAGTGCAAGTCCCGCTGGGGCAACATAGTGATTAGGCAAACTGGCTTAAAATATAAAAAATAAACCAAAAAAGGCTGTGGACAAAGCTCAATGGGAAGGCCCTCGGTTTAATCCTCAGTGCTAAATAAATAAATGAAATTTATGACTAATTTCAATGTGGGGACTTTATTTGAATTCTGACTTAAAAGGTTCAAAAACATTTTGACATGTACAAGACAATTGGAATTTGAATTCTTACTGGATGTCTACTGGTCATGATTTTTTAATTTTTATTATTTACATATCACATCCTTTTCCCTTCTCACTCCCTCAGCCCCTCACCTCCCTTTCCCTCTCCACAAAGTCTGTTTTTTTTTTACTTTCCTCCATCTCTCTTTTATTTTTTATGGTTTTCTCATATTAGAGGAACCATATGATATGTAATCTTCCGGGTGTGATTTACTTCACTAAGCAGTGTGGACTCAAGGTGCATCCATTTTCCCACAAATGCCTCAAATTTCTATTTCCTTATGGCAGAGTGGTGCTCCATTGTGTATATATACATCGTGTTTTCTTTATCCATTCATCCATGGTTGGACATAGTGGCTTCTTCCAGGATCTGCCTATTATAAATTGTGCTGCTATAAACATGGGTATGCATGTATCACTCTTGTGTGAGGACTTTAACTCTTTTGGGAAGGTACCCAGGAGAGGCACATCTGGGTCAAATGAAATACCACTTTTTAGTTTTTTTGAGGAATCTCCATAGTGGTTGTATCAGTTTACTGCCCCACCAGCAATGTAGAAGACTCCAGTTTTCTCCATAACCCTACCAGCATTTGTTATTTTTGGAGTTCTTGTTGCCTGCCATTCTTACAGGAGTCATGGAACCTCAGTGTTGTTTTGATTTGCATTTCTCTGATAACTAAAGATGCTGAATATTTTTCCTTAGATTTATTGGCTATTTGAACTCTTTCTTCTGAAAACTGTTTATTCATTTCAGATGCTCTGTTTTATTGGATCGTTTGTTTTGGAGGGTCTCATTTCTTTCAGTTCTTTGTATATTCTTCACAACAGTCCTGTCTGGGGAGCAGCTGGCAAATATTTGTTCTCATTCCATCAGCTCCATCTTCACTCTGCTGATTGTTTCCTTTGCTGTGCAGAAACTTCTAGTTTTACATAATCCTATTTGTTGATTCTTGGTGCTATCTCATGTACTTTGGGTGTTTTATTAGAAAGTCCTTGCTTATACCTATGTCTTCAAGGATTTTTCCTATTTTTTTTCTTCCAACAAGTTCAGTGTTTCCATTTTAATATCCAGGTCTTTGATCCGTTTTGATTTGGCTTTGGCACATGGTCAACGATATGGGTCTAATTTCATTCTTTTGCATGTGGCTAGCAGTTTTCCCAGCTCCACTTAGTAACAAGGCTGTCTTTACTCCCAGCATATGTTCTTGGCCCCTTTCTCAAAGATCAGATGGCTGCAGGTACACGGAGATGTCTCTGCATCTCAGTTTGGTTCCACTGATCTACCTGTCTGTTTTTGTGCCACTACCATGTGGTTTTTGTCAATGTCGCTTTGCAATATAACTTTATATTTGGCATTGTGATGCCACCTGCTTTTGTTTCACTGCTTAGGATTACTTTGGATATTCGGGTCTCCTCTGGGTCCATATAAATTTTTGGATCATTTTTTTCTATCTCTGAATCATACTGTTGGTATCTTGATTGGGATTGCATTGAATCTGTTTATTGGTACGGCCATTTTGACAATGTTGGTTCTGCTCATCCAGGAACAGGGGATGCCTTTCCATTTTCTAAAATTCTCTTCTGTTTCTTTTTTAAGTGTACTACAGTTTCAGTATAGAGGTCCTCACTTGCTTAGTTAGGTCAGTGCCTAGGTATTTAATTTGCTTTGAGGACACTGTGAATGGGATTGATTTTCTGATCTCTCAGTGTTTTCATTGTTGCTGTACAAGAATGCTATTGATTTTTCTGTATGGATTTTATATCTTGCAACTTGCCTGAATTTTTGTTAGCTTTAAGAGACTTCTGGTGGAGTTATTGGGGTCTTCTATGGAAAAGATTCTGTCACCCACACATAAGGATAGTCTGACTTCTTCCTTTCCTATGTGTACTCACGTTATTCCATTCTCTTACCCGATTGCTCTGGCTAAGGTTTGGAGTGCTATGTTCAACAGGAGTGGGAAGAGTAGACACTCTTGTCTTTTTCCTGATTGTAGGGGAAATACTTTGAGTTTTTCCCCATTTAGGATGATGTTGGATGTAGGATTGTCATAAATTGCTTTTATCAGTTTAAGGTAAGATCCTTCTATATCTATTTTCACCAGAGTTTTAATAAAAAAGGATGTTGTGTTTTTCCCCATATTTTATTGATATGTGTACGTGCAAAATTCAAGGTTTACAATGAGGTTGGGCATTTTGTGCACATTCGTATCTTGTCAAGTGACAAGGGCTTTCCCACTCTCCTTTTGTCCCTCCCCCTCCCCTCCCTCCCTACTCCCCCACCCTTCCCCCCTCTTTCACTTTGTCTTCCGTCTTAAGTTACAAAGGAGTTGTGATCTGGGTCTCTCATATCAGGAAAACCATCCGATGTTTCACCTTCTGCTTCTGACTTACTTCACTAAGCATGATATTCTCAAGTTTCTTCCATTTGCCTATAAAAGCCTCCACGCTGTTGGACTTTATTGATGCATAGTATTCCACTGTGTATAAATACCACAGTTTGTGTATCCATTGGTCTGTTGATGGGTATTTTGTTGGCTTCCATATTTTTGCTATTGTTAGTTGTACTGCTATGAACATGGGTATATATCTCTCTGTTGTGTGTTGTTTTGGCCTGTTTTGGGTATATTCCCAGGAGGGGTGTCACTGGATCGAAGGGGATATTTATTTCTAGTCTTTTGAGAGCTCTCCATACTGCTTTCCAGAGTGGTTGTACAAATTTACATTCCCACTAGCAGTGCAGGAGGGTTCCTTTCTCCCCACAGTATATCTATATTTTATACAATGAGTCTTAAATAAATTTGAGGAGATGTCTATTCAACCTATCAAATACGTCAAGGGGAATGTTGAAATCTTCCATTATTGGGATGTTATTTATTTGTTATTTGATCATTTTTGTTTCATAAATTATGTAGCATTTTGCTTTATTCGATGTGTATGTGCTATGTATCTTTTTGCTTTTTTGTCTTTAGGCCCATTTTTATCCAACATGACTATATTTAAGCCAGATTTATATTGTATTTTACTGATATTAGTTTTTATTAATTAAGTTCAACTTTGAACTTTGTTATGCTTTAGTTTTCTAATTAATAGCACATGTGTGAATTTTTAAAATCCAGTTTGTTAACCTTTGTCTTTAGTTAATTTAGCTCATTTATACTTTTTGTAATTATTTCATACGTATTTGGACCTGTTTCTTCCATCTTATTTAAGTGTTTTCACTTTTTCTATAATTATTATTAATCTTTCCTTGAAAGTGATATCTCTTCCCCCTACTAAGATCAAAGCTTTCCATATCCATATGTCTTCATGTCTATTCTTCAACTCACTTTGTGTTATCATCCACCCTTTTATTCCTGGAACCCAGGGCTTGTGCACTGATGAACTACATCCCCAGCTCTGTATTTATTTTTTTATTTTTAAGACAGGGTCTTGCTAAGTCAGTAACTTGTTCAGGCTGGATTTGAATTTGCTGTCTTTCTGCCTCAGCATGTAGAAGTGCTGGAAACAATTTTTCCCACCATTTTTATTAATATACATATGTAATGCATAGTGTTTACAATGAATTTGGGTATTTTGTGCACATATGTATCATATCAACTTTACAATCACTTCCCATTTTTGACTCTTCCACACCCTCCCTATCCCTTCCCCCAACTCCACCTATCACTTCATGTGGTTCTGTAGAATGTCTGTGTTCTGGATTTTCTAAGTCAGAGAGACTATACATTACTTAACATATTAATCTTCTGCATCTAAATCATTTCACTTAAGTCACCACTCTAATTCAGCTTCCTCTTCCTCGAATGGGTCACAGTAGTCAAATCTTGATGCCTCTTCACTGAATCCAACCAATCCTTTTATTGGGATATTTACCAAAAATTTTTTCTATATATCGCTATATCTTTGTTGCTATTCTTAAACCTGGCTGTACCCACCAGTTCACATTAGAAAATAACTATAAGCATGTAGTTCAAAAGACTAGTAAATTTGGGAAAGAAGAAAAAAATGTTAAATTGCAAATGCCTTAGCTGAATACTGGAAAGTACATATTTGTACCTTTTCAAGGACAGGCTATGAAAACTTAAAGAGACCCCTGGATCCAAGGACAGCACCCCATGCAAACAGCCATTGACAAGCCAAGGACAAAAGCTGCAGCATTCTTCACAGCCCTTGGATTTTTCAGCCATGCCAAATATGCAGGGCCTGCGGTAGGCCTCTAGGAAAAGGAGTGAAAACGTGGGATGCCCCTGCGTTGCTCTTTCCATTCCGTCCTTTGGCCCAACACTCACACCCCAGCGCCTGCCCTCGGAGCCCCGTCGTTCCCGCGGCCTGCCTCTAGAGGGCGCGCTGGGCTCAGTCCCGCGGCTGGACTCCGCCACAGCGGCGGCTCCAAAGTCGCCTGCCCGGCTCGCCGTCACCGCGGCCGTGGAGCCCCGCGAGCCGCGCCACTTACTCTCCACGGTCCTCGTCTTTCAAATGGGTAATCAGAGGCCCAGAGAAGTTAGGAAAATGGACAGGGGTCACACGCTACTGGGATTTGAACCCAGATCTACCTGACTCCCTGGAACGCTCCATGTTACCCAAGGGACCCCCAAGTGCACTCCACGCCGGGGACGACAGCCTCGCAGACTTGGCTGGAGAGCCAGGAAGACTCCAGGGCGAGGAGGGCCCGCAGCTCCTCATACTTCTCCTGTCTGAGCGTGGAGCCCTCCGGCCGCGCCGGCGGGGAAATCCCGCCTTGCTCTTACGCGGCAGCAACTTCTAACTTCTAACTCCAACGCGGACTCGTTCTGAACGCGAAAGGCGGGCGAGTTCGTTTCCTTGCCCCTTCTGCCCTTCAGCCTGGGCGATTTTCATAGCCTGTCCTTGAAAAGGTACTCAGGTCGGCGTAGGACCAGGTATTTTAATGCGAACTGCCTTTCTGATTCAAGACCCAAAAATAACAACAGCCTTTCAAAGAGCTCAAAGAAGGGGGGTGTGTGTGTGTGTGTGTGTGTGTGTGTGTGTCACTAGACACCAGACACATGCAGTGCCTCCCGGTTACATTCGCATGCTAAAGAAAGAATTCTGAATATCCCCAAAGTTTGAGGTGATGAGTATGCTAATTGAGGTGATGAACATGCTAATTAGTCGGATCCGATCATTCCAGGCTGTGCACATGCATCAAAACATCACTGTGTAGTCCATTAAATGTACAGGTAGCACATGTCTACTAAAAATTTAAAAAATTTAAAAGAAACAACAGTGAAACTACATATAATTGACTGACATCAGTACCGCAGGGCAATAGGAGCCATTTTCCTCAAAGACAGCCATCTGTGCCAGAAAAAAAAATGATTGACCGTGATCTGATAGCCTGTCATTGTGTCTGCATTTGGAGGCTGTCGGGCTGACAATCCCTAACTCCTTCCTACAAACACTCACCAGCCCACGGATCCATCATCCGCCAACACTTGGGAGACCGCAGGAAGGCCAGGGCTATGTCTGTGGAGAGGCAGACCTGACCCCAGCTGCCCGCAGGACGTGTGTGGGCCAGCACAGGGTCATGTACGGGAGAGCTGACGCTGAGAACATATCCAGAAATCACTCCCTAAATCAAGACTGTGCCAATTATGAGGAAGTGGCCAATTCTTCCTGGAGTTTGTATTGTCTGGTTTTACAATAGTTCTCTTAAAGAAGATTAGAATGACTCGGAGAACGTGCTGGGCACGGGATTCTGGTCCTCTTTGCTGTACTAACCTGTAGACAAGGCCCTTGGCTTCCTTATTAAAGAGAAACAGGAACTTCTTTCAGGCTCTGCTGGACTGTGTGTCACAACATTATCGATTACAGCAGTCTTGAAGTTCTTCTAATAGCTCGCCTACCCACACCAAAGTGTGTAGGCGTAATGCTGTCCATGTGCGAAGTGATTGTATTGAGGGGCCCTGGAAAGAGCCCCCAGTGCTGCCTGGCTACCATAGCCCCTCAGTGTACCTTTGTTGTATGTGCTAGGGACCCTGAGAGGCCATGTCTGCCTCTGGGGCCTCCTTGAGTGTTTTTCTTTTCTGGTGTCTTTGTTTAAAGATGTCACAAGCAATGTCTCAGTAGATACTATTGGATACATTGGAAAGCTGAGACATTCAAGGAGTGCTTAGAAATATTTGGAATACTAGAAGAGCTGAAAATCCGCAGAACAATTTCTCTGCCTTGACAGAGCCAGATAAGATGAATTCTTAGTCAGTAGCTTTTCCTTGTCCCTGTTTCCAGCTGAGCTCTTTTCCCCATGCCCTGTGCACAATGTCCTAACCCTGACATCCATAGGGGCCTGCGGGAGCCAGGCACATAGCATTCGACAGAGATGGGAAAAGTATCAGGAGCTGGTTTTGCTTTCTGTGAACTGTGAGAATGTGGCTTAGCCTCAGAGCCCAACATTTTCTCTGAAATGAGGATCGGAATATCTAGTGCTCAGAATTCTTCGGACACACAAAAGGAGAAATATAAAACACCACAGTGTGTTGTATGGTAAATAAATGGTATAATTTTTTGTAAAAACTGTTACCTTCAAGGGCTGGAAATGTAGCTCAGGCCAGAGCACTTGGGTAGCTTGTTAAGGCCTGAGTTCAGTCCCCAACACCACCAGCACTGCCCAGCCGCAACCCCTCGAAAAAGTGTTCCCTCTCCAAGGATACTTGCCTTTCTTTCTTTTCCCTTTCTTTCTTTCTTTCTTTCTTTCTTTCTTTCTTTCTTTCTGTCTTCTCTCTCACACTTTCTCTCTCTCTCTCTCTGTCTCTTTCTGTCTGTCTTTCTTTCTGACTTTCTTTCTTTCAACAGAGTATTGCTCTGCAGTCCAGACTGGTCCTTGAACTCCTAAATGCTGGAATTGCACCACCACAACCAGCTTGTTTGGTTTTTCTCTTGGCAATACAAGGTATCAAACCCAAATGATTGCATTTTTAATTGGCACAAGGTCCGATTAAAGGAAGGACCTTGTATAGTGAATTGCAAGCCATACCCAGGAAGCAAAATGTATTGGAAGGCTTGCGCATCTCTCTATTGCCATTGTATTACAGCGAGTGAAGTGTGCAGTTACCAAAGAGAAAAGCAATTTTGATACTACAATGTTAGAATTACTGATAGAATATTTAAAATTTCTTCCTGATCAACATTCATAAAGAGATTTAGAATTATCAATGCATTTAGACTTGCACTGGTTCATTTGATTCTAAGTGTAGTCTCTTTAGGCAGGTAGGACAGATACTGCAATCCCCATTCCAGAGATGCAGAAGAAAAACAAGCTTACAGAGGGCAACAACCTGCTAGGCTGCACCCCCTGGAATCCAAGCTCAGTCCTCTGTTCACATGCCCCCAGTTACAAATGTGAGGTATCAACCTGTTTAACAGGACCATAGAGAACCATTACATGGCCAAGAGATCCCGCCTGAAATGACTGCAGCCATTCCAGATCATAACTGTCAGATTCCCCTGGAGTTGGGCTGCAGCGTCCTTTGTCTCATGGCACCTTGAGGCCAGTCATCAAGCCCCTGCATCTGGATTATGTGGGACGAGTGGCTTTGCCACTGTAGCCAGTGCATTTCTCCTGTCAGAGTACTTCTTGGATTTCACACTGGGAACTAAGGCAAAATGTGATCTTTGTCCATGGCTTTACTTTTCAGCTGACTTCTCTGGGCATCTTTCCTGTGTGCCCTGGACAGACTGAACCTTAACCTTGCAACATGGTCCCTCCTCAAGCCTTCCTGCCCATTAGTCTTACATATCTGCCTCCTTCTTCTGAAAACCTAGTCCTACCCTCTTTTTCCTACTCCTACCACCCTGACTTCGTCCTGTCCCAGCTAAGAGGTAGCTCCATCCAATCTCTCCTCTGCCCTAAGCTAGTCACCATTTTATTTTGTGTGATTCTAGGTGACATCAGAATCAATGGAAGAGTTTTTAAAGCTCAGATTGTTGGGCCTACTCCAAAAGGGTCCAATTCAGTGGATCTGGAGGGGGCCTGAGAATGTATGTGACTTTCAGTCATCTTGCCACTCCTGGCTTGAGGTTTTCACTTTGACAACTTCTGGTCTACACAACAGTCTCCTAATGCCATGGAATCTTTTCCCAATCTATTGTCTATGTCCCAATGAAGGAGATTTTTTTTTCAAAACATAGATGTCCATGTAAGTTCTTGTAAGTTAAATGTTTACAACTCTTCCTGAATCCTCATGGCACTTAGGAGAGAGGCTATCTTCTAATCTTATAGATGCTACACAAAGGTGCTTTCAACTTCATGCCATCGGACTAAGACCCTGTCCGCCATCCTGACTACAGACATTCACTAGTACCCTGTTTACTTCTCCTCATGCCTTAAGAATTGGAATGTTGGGCTCATGATCCTCATTTTCACCATTTTTTCATTATATGGAGAATGACTCATTCAACACTTTGGCTCCTTGGTTGTTCCACCTCAAATGCTCTTTAGCCTCCTACTCTGGAGAGTGTGTGCTTGACCTTGTCATAAGCAAGAACCATGTCTTTTCTGTGGCTTAAACAATAAATGGCAGCCAGGCCCAGCAGCCGAGTCCTATAATCTCAGCACTCTGGGAAGTCGAGGCAGGAGGTTTGCAAATTCAAGTTTCCATCTTGGGCAACTTAGCAGTTTAGTGAGACCCTGCCTCAAAAATTAGAAGTAAAGTTGGGTCAGATGTGAAGGCTCTAAGTCTAGTATCTAAACAAACAAATAAATAAGAAATATACTAAACATATTCATTGTATTGAGCACTTCATCCTTAATACAGCAGTGTTCAGAGGTGGGGCCTAGAGCCGCAAATCGATCAAATGGATCATCAGTGGATTAGTCCGGTGTTAAGTTCATAGCTGAATGGACTGTTAGGAGGTGAAACACAGCGAAGGAAATAAGTCACTGAAGTATGCCTTTGGAGGGATATCTTGTCCCTGGCTCCTTCTTCCTGGCTCTCTTCCTGCTCTTTCTGCTTCCTGGTTGCCATGACCAATGGCCTCCCTCTAGGCCCCACATCTTAAATCTGCCTCCTCCCAGGAGCACTACACTGGGATCAAGTCTTCAACACTTGGGTTTTGGGGGACACTTAGATGCAAACTACAGGAGTCAGTTTATAGTAAATAATATGTCATTAAAACATTTCTTCATAAAAGCCACTCCAACCATTTCCTACTTCACCCCTTACTCAACAATATGAAAAAATACCAGATGGGCTGAAGGTTCTCACTTTTAAATTGGTGGCCACATAACTTAGAAGTGCTTACATCTTGCCCCATGACACAGTACCCTTCCTATTTTAAAGGTGGTTCCTGACCTAATATGCAGGCATCAGCAGGAAGTTTGTGACAACTGCAAGCCAACACCCCAGTGGCTATCGGGTGCCATCTGCATCGCAACAAGGTTATATTTCCATACCGACATTTGGAAGCTCTACCCTAGTAATTTGCTCTCTGGATTACATGAGTAGTCATCTGTGCTTTTTTTCCCTCAGATTTTCTGAACCCTGGTAGCCATTGCCCTGAGGCTCTTGCTTCACTGAAATCTAGAAATAGTCACAGAGCACTCTTTCATCTTTCCATCACCATGTCTTCAGCCTCCGAAACAATTTCTAAACCCAGCAGGGCAAGGGTTAAATGCTGTAGTCCTATATTTAGCCCCTGGGATAAACTGTGGCAAAATATAAACTCCAAAGGGCCTGGGTGCCCCCACCCCTACAGTCTGGCTGGTGGCTCCAACCTTCATCTTCTCTGTTTTGGGCTTAATCTGCTCATGGTTGGCAGCTTTCCTCAGCGGATGATCCACACTACTGGCTTCACCAAATTTCTGGGTTCTCTACTGCACCTCAGGCTTCTCCTTTACATCTTCACACACCTTGTCCTCTCAGGGCACACTGGCTGGCTCTCAAGGCCTTCCTCCAAAATCTGGGTGGGAACCTCCATGAAACCACAACTTTTGCATCCTGCATGCCTGTAAAGCCAGGACCACATAGACTTTGCCAAGGCTTTCCACTGTCTTGAGCAGTAGCCTGCCCCCTTGTACAAATGCTGTAGAAGTCTGTGAGTTCTTGGTTGGTTGTACTCCAGGCAGCTGATCTTTGGCATTTTTCTCTTTGGCCATAGGGTACACTTCTCGGAGCGCAGTCTTGCCTCTCCACCCTTGAAATGGTAAAGGGTAGTGTCTTGTGGACTTTTGAAATGCCCTCTAGGCATCGTTCTTATAGTCCAGATGGTAAGTACCTGGCTTCTTTTTAATGCTAATCTCTTTAACTTCCCTGTGCTCTTTGGCTCCACTGCTGCAAGCCATTTTGACCTGGCACTGCAAAACTTCTACATGATATTTCTTTGCCTTTTTTTTCTTGTCCTTCACCATAGATTTGGCTAAAAGCCACAAACAATAGCCAAGTGGCATCCTGGACATTGGGTTACCTTGAGATTGTGAGAGGAGACAATGGAGTTGAAGGCAGTGAGGGATACAAAAATAGGGAATCTGCTGGAAAGCAGGATTGCAGAACGGGCATCGGGCTGTAACAGTCTGTAGCTGACCACTTCCCAGAACTACTTAATAGGCAAACACTAGTCGTTAAAAGACAATATACGTAAGAATGTAAGGGTGGGCTTCAGCAGCAGCTTAAATGTGGAGAACCTGCAACCGGCCTTAGCAACCAAGCTGCTTAGCATAGTACAGCCTCTCACCCAGCTAACCTCTAAAAACCCTTAGCCGGCCAGCCATATTGGAAACCCACAATTCTGGGTCCTCCTCCTGCTGACTAGCAGAAGCTTTATCCTCCTTCTTTTCCCTTCTGTAATTTTCCCAATAAAGTATTCTCTTCACAACCTGTCTCCTGTCTTCCACAACTTACTCTTCAAGCCTGTGGGGACACAAACTCAGAGCAGGGGCTTTAAGGAATTGAGGCCTAACACTGCAGCCACTAACAAGATTTCCTTCACCAAGCTAAGTAGTCCACTGCCCTTAACCTCAGTTTCAGGCAAAGTCTCTAGACAAGGGCATGATGACAATTTTTTTTTTTTTTGCCAGAGCATAGCATGCATGATTTTTAGACCACTTGCCAATATCGTTCTCTTTCCCATCTGAAACTTCTTGAGTCTGATCTTTCCAATCCACATTTGTATCAGCATTCTGGTCTTCTGAACTCAGACCACAGTCTCTCATCAATCTCAGCTCAGAGCACTCCAAGTCTTCTTTATTCTCAAACCTTTTCAAATTACTCCTGCAAGCTGGTTCCAAAGGCTTCCAAACCACATGGTCAATTTCAGAAAGTCACTGTCCGTTCAAGGATGGGTGGCTGGAAAATGGTGGAATCACATGGTGGGGCCACAGCTAGAGCCAGAGCCAAAACCAGTGCTCCAGAGACAGAGATCCTTATGGCAGCCTTGCAGAACAGAGACAAGACTAGGAGGAAGGATGAAACCAGCATATACGCCTCTAGGGCAAGATCCAAGCATCCGCCCCTTCCCGCCAGACCCACCTTCCCCCAGTGTACAGTATCCTTAGGAACATGAGGCTTTGCGGGGGACACTCCAGATCCAAACCACGACACCATGTGATATTTTACCTTCTCAGTTTGACTCACTTCATTCAGCATGATGGCCTAAAGTTGCATTCATTTACCTACAAAATCCTCAAATTTATCTTTCTTTTTTGTTGTTTTGTTTTTATTTTGTTTTTGAGACAGGGTCTTGCTCTGTAGCCCAGGCTAATTCTGAACTCACTATGTAGTTCATGTTGGCCTTGAGCTCATGGCAATCCTCCTGCCTCACCCTCCTGAGTGCTGGAATTACAGGCATGAGCCACCATGCCCAGCTTTTTGTGTTGCTGGGGAATCAACTGAGGGCCTTGTGCCTGCAAGACAAGAACTTTAACCACCGTGCCATTCCTCCAGCCCCAAATTTATGTTTCTTTATAGAAGAGTAGTACTTCACTGCATACATATATTACCACTTTTGTATCTATTGGTCTGTTGATGAATATGTCGGCATCTTCCACAGTTTAGTTATTGTTAGTTATGTCGCTATAAACATGGGTATACATGTATCTCTATTACATATTGCTTTTAGCTCTTTTGGAAAGATACCCAAAAGAGGAATCGCAGGATTGAATTGAATATTTGAGTCTTTTGAGAAATCGCCATATTGTTTTCCATAGTGGTTGTGCCAGTTTACAGTCCCACCAGCAATGTAAAAGGGTTCCTTTTCCCCCACAACCTTGCCAGCATTGATTGCTCTTCGACCTCTTGATGTGTGCCATTCTCACTGGGGAAAGATGATGTTTTGATTTGCACTTCTCTAATAGCTATGGATAATGAAAATCTTTTCTCATATTTTCTGGCTATTTGAGTTTTTCCACCTGAGAACTGCCTATTCATTTTAGTTGCCCATTTTTTAAAAATTGGGTCTTTGATTTTGAGGTGTCTATATTTCTTCAGTTCCTTGTATATTCTAGTTATTAAACTCCTGCTTGAGGTATAGATGGTAAAATTTTTTTCCATTCTGTTAGTTCTCTCTTCACTCTGTTGATAGTTTCTTTTGTCATGCAAAAATTTTTGAATTTGATATAATCCCATTTGTTGACTCTGGGAGCTATTTCTTTTGCATCAGATGACCTACTTAGAAAGTCCTTGTTCATTCCTACATCATCTAGAGATTTGTCTACTTTATATCCCAAAGGTTCAGTGTTAATATCCAGGTCTTTGATTCACTTTGATTTGATTTTGGTACATGGTATTATGTGTGTGTCTAGATTCATTCTTCTGCATTTGAATAACCAGTTCTCTCAGTAGCATTTGTTGAAGAGTTTATCCTTTGTTCCAGTGTGTTTTTTGGCCCCTTTGTCAAAAATCAGGTATCTGAAGGTATTGGGATTGTACCTTAATCCTCAGTTCTGTTCCTTTGGTCAACCTGTCAATTTTTTGGTGCCAGTACCATGTATATTTTTTTCACTATTACTTTGTA
The DNA here is from genome assembly GCA_004027205.1 of Ctenodactylus gundi. Classification (NCBI taxonomy): domain Eukaryota; kingdom Metazoa; phylum Chordata; class Mammalia; order Rodentia; family Ctenodactylidae; genus Ctenodactylus; species Ctenodactylus gundi. The sequence continues at coordinate 8,782 of PVKB01000483.1, read as the reverse complement.
AAATAACTTGATGTCTGAAATTGCAATGCCACTTGCTTTTGTCTTGTTACTTAAGATTGCTTTAGCCACTTTAGGTCTCTTTTGGCTCCTTATGAATTTAAGGATTATTTTTTCAAGTTCTGTGTAAAAGGTAATTGGTATTTTGATAGGAATTGCATTGAATCTGTGTATCACTTTTGGCAGAGTAGCCATTTTGAAGACACTAGTTTGTCTATCCAGGAACAGGGATGTTTTTCCATTTTTTATGTCCTCTTCAATTTCTTTTCTCAGCATAATATAGCTCATTGAAGAGATCCTTAACTTCCTTAGTTAGGTTTACTCCTAGATATTTAATTTATTGAGGAGCTATTGAAAGTGGGGTTATTCTTCTCAGCTGTAATTTGGCTGAATTTGTCAATTGGTTCTAAAAATGTCTTGGTGGAGTTTTTGGGTTCTTTCATATATAAAATCATGTCATGTGCAAATAAGGATAATTCAACTTCCTTTCTGATATGTATTTCCGTTATTTTGCTGTCTTGTCTAATCACTCTGGCTACAGTTTCGAGAACTATGCTGAACAGAAACGGTGACAGTGGACAGTCTTGTCGCGTTCCTGACTTGAGAGGTGATGCTTTCAATCTCTCCCCATTTATTATGATATTTGCAGTATGTTTGGCATATTTGTCTTCTATCAATTTGAGGGAAGGTCTTTTTATACCTATTTTCCTCAGGGTTCATTTTTTATCATGAATGGATGTTATGGTTTGTCAGAGGCCTTCTCTGTGTCAATTGAGATGATTGTATGATTTTGTTCTTGCTCTTATTAATGGAGCATATTCCATTAATTGATTTGCTTATGTTAAACCAACTTTGCATCATAGGAACAAAGCCAACTTGATCATTGTGTATGATCTTCTGAGTAACTTGCTGGATCCTATTTGCAAGTATTTTATTGAATATTTTTGCATCTATATTCATTAAGGAGATTGGCCTATGGTTTTCTTTCTTGGCTAAGTTTTTGCCTGGTTTTGATATCAGGATAATGTTAGTTTCCAAAAATGAGCTTTGCAGTGTTCCTTCTCTTTCAATTTAATGAAGCAATTTGAGAAGTATTGGTGTTAGTTCATCTCTAAATACTGGTAAAATTCTGCTGTGAATCCATCCAGTCCTGGACTTTTCATTTAGGTAGAGACTTTACTACTGCCTCAATTACCATGTTTTTATAGGTCTGTTAAGGGTTTTTATATCTTCTTGGTTCAGTTTTTGTATTGCATATTCATGTCCTCCAGATTCTCTAGTTTGTTAGAATATAAGTCTTCAAAATAGTTCCTCATGATTCTCTGAATTCAGCGGTGTCTGTTGTGATTTTGCCCTTTTCATTTTTAATTGCATTGACATGGATTTTTTCTTTCTTTTTTGGTTTGTTTAGCTAGAGGTTTATGAGCCTTCTCTATTCTTTTGAAGAATCAGCTCTTTGACTTGTTGATTATTTTGCATTTTTAAAATTTTCAATTTCATTGATATCTGCTCTGATCTGTAAAATTTCTTTTCTTCTACTACTTTTTATTTTAGACTGTTCTTGATTCTATAGGACCTTAAGTTGCATCATTAAATTATTTATTTGGCATTTCTTTGGGGTTTTTTAATGTGTGCATTTATAGCTATGAATTTCCCTGTTAGGACTGCTTTCATTGTGTCCTCTAGTTTCTGGTATGATGTGCTTCCATCATCCTTTAGTGCTAGGAAGTTTTTGATTTCTTCCCTAACTTCTTCTGTGACCCATTGTTTTTTCAATAATAAGTTACATTTATTTATTTATTTATTTATTTATTTTTATTTACATATCACCTTCCTTTCCTCTTCTCACCCTCTTATTTCCACTTGCCCTTTCCCCTTCCACAATGTCCAACTTCTGATTTTCTTCCATATCTTTTACACTATTTAATGGTTTGGTTTTCTCATATTAGAGAAACCATATGATATTTTACTTTCTGGGTCTGATTCATTTTATTGAGCATAATGTTCGTTAATCTCCATGTATTTGAATAGTTTCTGTAGTTACTTTTCTATTGATTTTTGGTTTTACTTCACTATGATCTGAATGTATACAAGGATATTTGATAGACTGTTGATATCTGTTAAGTCCATTTGTTCCATGGTGTGATTTAGTTCTGATATTTCTTTGTTGAATTTTTGTCCAATTGATTTGTCTATTTGTTAGGGTGGGGTATTAACATCCCCTAGTATGACTGTGTTGGTGTCTATTTGGTCCTTTATGTCCAGTAGTTTCTGTTGTACGTAACTGGGTGCTCCTCTATTGGGTGAACATATGTTTATAATCATAGGCTCTTCCTGTTGGATTGTAACTTTTACCAGTATGTAGGGACCGTCTTTGTCTCTTCTGATCTGTTTTGGTTTTAACCCTATAGTGTCTGGAAATAGTATAGCTATTCCTGCTTGTTTCTGAACTCCAGTAACATGTAGTATTAGTTTCTAGTCTTTTACCTTCAGTCTGTGCACTTCTTTGTGGGTGAAGTGTGACTCTTGTAGACAACAAATGTTTTTTTTTTATCTACTTTGCCAGTCTATGTCTTGATTGGCGAGTTAAGCCTATTAGCATTGATAATAATTATTTTAAATTTTTTACTGAGTTCTGTCATTGACCTGTTCTTCCATTGTTGATTGTTTGCCTTTCCTCTTTGTTACACTTTCTCTCTAGATGTTTCCTTTCCTCTGTATTCTTTGGTGCTGCCTCCCTCTCTCTCTCTCTCTCTCTCTCTCTCTCTCCCTCTCTCTCTCTCTCTCTCTCTCTCTCTCTCCCTCTCTCAGATTCCTTTGAGTATATTCTGCAATGCTGGGCTAGTGGTCACGAATTTAATTAAGGATTCTTAGTCATGAGAAATTTTTACTTCCCCCTCAATTTTAAGGGAAAATTTTGCTGGATACAACAGTCTGGTTTGGCATTTGCTGTTTTTTAGAGCTTGAAATATATTCTCCAGGTTCACATGGTCTTTAAGGTTTGCATTGAGAAATCTGAAGAAATTTGAGTGGAGTTGCCTTGATGAAATAATGTCTGTTTTTATCGTGCTGCTTTTAATCTCTCTTTATGTTGGATTTCTGAAGTTTTGATTATGATATGTCGTGGTGAGTGTCTTTACTGGTTGAGGCTATTTGTTGTTCTATAAGCTTCTTGTATCTGAACATTAATTTCTTTTCCTAGACTCGGGAAATTTTCCTATATGGTTTCAGTGAATAAATTCTTTATACATTTGGTGCTGTCTTCTGTTTTTTTCTCCCACTCTCATAATCCTGATGTTGGTTCTCTTTGAATCATCCATCAGCTGTTGTATCCAGCTACTTTGCTCATTTCTGATTTTGCAGTCCTGCCTAATTATAATGTTTGTTTCCTCAGCCTTGTCTTCAAGATCTGAAATTCTGTCCTCACAATGTTCGAGTCAACTTCCCCTGCTTTCAAATGAATTTTTCATATCCTGACTTTCAGCTAGATTTCTTTTCAAAAATTCCACTTCTCTATCAAAATGTTTCTTCATATCTTGCATTTCCTTATTTGCCTCAACCAACTTTTATTTGTGGCTTCTATATGCTCACTAAGCTTTTTATCCATTAGGCCCACTATTTGTGTAGTAAGTTCCTCTTTAAGCCTACTGATCACTGCTTGCATTTCTTTAAGAATATCCTGATTAAATTTGCCTTTGACTTCTTTCCCTATGAGTACCACTATTTCAGGGCCCATGATAATGGTTATTGGGGACTCAGGTGTTTCTGTGTTTGCCCTATTGTCTTGCCTTCCCATTTCTGTTGCCGAGGGACTTCCCTTTAAAGGCCGAGCTGAGAGATTACTGTGAAAGGGTAAGAGGGTGTGTAGGGACAGCCAAGAGTTCTCTGATTTTTGTGCTGGGAGTATGCAGTGAGGGAGGACCTTACAGTACGATGGTCTCTGAAGTGTCTTGATCACTTCTATCTCCACCCCTGCAAATCTCCCCCATCTGTCCTGGCTTCTTTACCCTGAAAGCAAGACTCTCTACCCTTGGAGGTGCTTACACTCCTACCCATTTCATTTACAGAGTTAGTCGCCTTTCTCTCCTCTCTTCAACTTTCCCTTGTGCCAGTTTCTTCCTGGGCACTAAGAGTGTCCCCCAAAATCCTGGTGTGCTTGTCTGAACCTTCCTGTACTCTAAACAGTTCAGGCTTGGGCTTTTTTCTTTTTATGGCTGCTGCCTACATCACTGCCTGATGTGGCTGCTGAGTGCTGCTTCTCTTCAAACCTCTCTAGGCTCTTGGGCCCTTTTCTAGAAGAAGCCCTCAATGCATTTGCAGTTTACACTTCCCAGTGGCTCGTTTCTGGAGGCTGGGTCTACCAGCTGCTGTCAATTTGCATTTCTCTTGGATCTGCGCTTACCTTGGTCTGAGGTTCCGGGCTCCAGGAAGGTTTCCCTCTGTCTCAGGATGCCAGTGGCTCCCGGCCATTTGCCTTCAGCATAGAGCGGTTTCCTGGCCAGCTGTTTTCCTCCGCTTTTGATTTGGCCTTTCTGATCTTCTCATGGCTTACTTTCAATTGTTGGGGCACTCATTCTCCTAGCTACCTTGATTAGGCAGCTATTTTACTATAACCTAAACCTTTTAAGTGGGTCTACAAGGAGACCATTGTGCAGCTCTATTACTTGGCTGCCATCTTGTCTGGAAGTCTCAGTAGTAAGCTTTTTTAGTCTACATGTATTTGAATGGTTTCTGTAGTTTCTTTTGCTGTTGATTTCCAATATTTTTCTACTGTGACCTGAAATTAAGCAAGGAATTATTTCAGCTCCTTTGTGTTTATTAAAACATGATTTATGGCCTGTAATGTGGTCTATTTTGGAAAATGTCCCATGTGCTTCTGAGGAAAAAGTGTATTCTTCTTATTTTGGTGGGGTACTCTGTAAGTATCTATTAAGTCCAATTTTTTCAGAAAGTGGTTTAACTGTAATCTTTCTTTGTTGATTTTCTGTCTAATTGACCTGTCTATCTGTGATAGTGCAGTATTGAAGTCCCCTACTATAATTGTATTGGGACCTACACGGCCTTTCAAGTCCAGCAATTTTTGCTTTACAAAATTGGGTGTCCCAAGTTTGAAAGCATATATATTGATAATTGTGATTTCTTCCCGTTGGATTGTTCCCGTAACCAGAATATATTATCTATTTTTGTCTCTCCTCATCTGTTTGGCTTAAAATCTGTTGTGTCTGAGACTAGTATAGCTACTCCTGCCTGATTTCTGGATCCAATTACATGGAATATTGATTTCCATCCTTTTATTTTCAATATATGAGTTTCTTTATGGGTAAAGTGTGCCTCTTGCAAGCAGAAAATTGTGGGCTTTTGTTTTCTAATCCAATCATCCAGTCTGTGTCTTTGATAGATGAGTTGAGACCATTTACAATCAGAGTTATTAGAGTGGTATATTTGCCATATCCTATCATCATGTTGATACTTCAATGTTGATTGATTGATTTGTACTCTTGTTAATTTATTCTCTTCCTATTGTTTCATTTTCTGTGGGGTCTTTGGTGCTGTTGGTCTCCTTATCTCTGTATAGAATTCCTTTAAGTAATTTTTACAATGCTGGTCTAGAGGACATGAATTTCTTTAGGTTTTTCTTGTCTTGAAAAGTTTTAACTTCTCCCTCTATGTTGAAGGATAGTTTTGCTGGATACAGCAGTCTTGTTTGGCATTTATGCTCTCTTTGCGCTTAGATAATGTTACTCCATGATCTCCTGGCATTTAAAGTTTGTTTTGAGAAGTCTGCAATTATCTTTACAGGTTTGTCTTTGCATATTACTTTCCATTTTTCTTTTACAGCTTTTAATATTCTTTGTGTTGAGTCTCTAGGATTTTAATTATGATGTGTTGTGGGTAGGCTCTTTTCTTGTCAGTTACTTGGAGTTCTATATGCCTGCAGAAGCTCAAGGTTCATTTCTTAGATTTGAGAAATTTTCTTTCATAATTTTCTTAAACATACCCTTTAAACCTCTTGTTCTGTCCTTCATATTCTCCTGAATTCCTATAATTCTGAGGTTGTTTCTCTTGAGTCATCCATCAACCATTGCAACCAGACTCTTCTCTTTTTGTTGTTCAGTCCTCACTGTTCTTATGATACAGATTATCCACCTGCTCTTCAAGGTCCAATAATCTATCCTGAAAGTGTTCAAGTTGGTTTCCAATGTGTGTGTGTGTGTGTGTGTGTGTGTGTGTGTGTGTGTGTGTGTTTTATATCCTGGCGTTCAGCTTTCAGTTTTTCCATATTACTATTGAATTCTTTTTTCATATTTTTCATTGCCTTCTCTGTTTCTTTAATTCTTTTTTATACTCCTTGTGTTTTTTGTTTATTAAGACTTTAGTTTCTTTGACTATTTCCACTTCGAGCTCCTTGTGCATATTTTCTATGTCTTCCCTGAGTTTTTTGGCCATTAGGTATACTTCTCTTTTGATTTCATTTCCTGTGGGTTCTGCCCTTCAGAATCCATGGTATCCACTTCTGAAGTGTCTGACTTTTTTGCAAGTGGTTTATTACTTTATTTCTCCATGGTTCTACTATTGCTAGTTGTGGCTCAAGTAGTATCAATGGACTCTGTCTCTACCACCTGCGCTAAATATATGGGAGGGTTCTTCTTCCAAGGCCTTGTATCCTGTCCTCCTGAGTCTCCTACATACAACAATGCAGTTAGGATATCATGGGAGTACAGCCAAACCTCAGACCTAAGGATGTTCCAGGTTGTAGGTGCAGTACAGCCAAACCTCTGACCTAAGGATGTTCCGGGTTGTAGGTGCAGGTGTGCAGGTCCTTTTGTTGTTCAACTCAGGAAGTGGCACATGGTGCATGGGCAGGGGGCCTCACAGGATCACAAAATCTTTGCAAGTGTGTGCACAGGAATGAGGAGCCCTGTGACATGTAGCCACAGGATATTGGCTAGTGTGTGTGCTGGACTGAGAGCTGCAGGACTCCAGTGACGATGTATATGTGGCCATGGGGCTACAGGCCACAGGGTATCTCAGTACTCAGGGGCTGCCAGGAGGTGGGGTGGGGCCGGGGTGGAGCAGGACTGCTGGTGGGGTGGGGGAGATGTGGCCTGGGGACCTGCCTGCCTGGAATCCACGAAGTAGAACAGCCTAAAGTTCTTTCTAAATAAACTCCCTCCCTCGAGTCTTGTCTCTACAACCCACAAGGGAAGTATACTCACTGAGTACTTTAAACAGAAAGAATTCATTCTGAGAAATGGCTGTGTGTGATAGAAGAAGCTAAGCATACCACAGAGTTCACAGCCTAAAGTCACTGATAGGAACAGCCTCTGGGCAGTAGGGACAAAGGACAGTGGTGATGTCACAAAGGTAGAGTCTCTGTGGAGTCACAATGACTTGTCCAGTAAGACCTAGTGTCATAGAGGCGATGTCTCTTTGTGTTGGGGAGCTACCTTCACATCTTGGGCTGGTGTTTCCTGCTGGCTGAGGTCAGTCAGCAGCCAGGGGGCCTGAGAACCTTCAGGGACTCCTGCAGCAGGGAGCAGAGTAGGAACAGAACATGAAAGGATTATGAAGACAAACTGGACTAGACTGGCACAGGGATAAGCACAGGGGAAAAAGAAAGCAAGAGTCTTAGACTGAATGGCTAGAGAATTTCAGGTTGCTCTGACTTTGGCTTTCTTTTGTTTTGTTTTTGAAACCCATCTTTATATAATCCAAGATTGTCTCGTAGTTACTAGTCTAGGCTGGCCTTGAATTAACAATCCTCCTGCTGTCTCCTGAGTACTGACTTTACAGGTGTGTGCCATCACACCCCCAGCTTGTTCTGTTGGTTCTCTCTCTCTCTCTCTCTCTCTCTCTCTCTCTCTCTCTCTCTCTCTTTTTGAGATAAGGTCTTGTTATGTAGTCCAGGCTGGTCCTGAACTTACTGTGTAGCCCAGACTGGCCTCAAACTCATAGCAATCCTCTTGTCTCAACTTCTTGAGTGCTGGCATTACTGGCATGCATCACCATGCCCAGCTTATGTGGTGCTGGGGAATGGAACTATGGCCTTTCTAAGCAAGCACTTTAACCAGTGAACCATGTCTGTCCCCTCTGTTGACTTTTTTTTTTTTAAAGCAGAGTCTCACGCTATAGTCCAGGCTGGCTCTGAACTCACTGTATAGCTCAGGCTGGCCTTGAACTCATAGCAATTCTTCTGCCTCAGTCTCCTGAGTGCTGGGATTATATGCATGCATCACCATGCTCAGCCTATGTGCTGCTGGAGAATCAAACACAGGGCCTAGTGCTTGCTAGGCAAGAACTCTGACTACAGAGCTTTCCCCCAGCTCCTGTTAGCTTTCTTTAAAATAGTTTTTTTAAGATTCAAAGAGCCTTTTCAGTAACAATTAGCAGCTGAGAAAGCCTGGAATTGACAATCTCCCAGTAGTAATAGGTACATCTAACATTTAAATCTTAGTGTATAATATTATTCTTCAAAAAAAAAAAAAGGACCTTGGGCTTCTTAAAGAAGTAGCCAAGTATAGAACTGGAGCAAAAAATATACAAGATGAACCTGTAGCATCTTTGAGCACCAGAAAGTAAAAAAGTGTTAAAATATCAAAGGAATACAGGAGCCACTGGAAAGAGCTCACAATGGCCATAGCTAGAAAACTATGAACTATTAAATCAGTAGAGTTATAGCTTCAGTTATAAAATAAATATCCATGAATCCATGATGATTTAAGTAAATAATTTAAAAAATCAATAAACAAGAGAAGTTAGATAAGTCTTCCATGTGAGGGAATTC
>PVKB01000482.1:609063-731664 GCA_004027205.1 Ctenodactylus gundi | reverse complement strand
GGGGGGGGGGAATGTTACGGGGCACCTGCCCGGTTAGGAGTGTGAGGTCCGGATGCAGCTCAGACAGAAGGGCGGGAACTGAGGGCCCAGCAAAAGGACCACGGCCCTGATAAGTCGCTGAGGCGCAAACCCTAACTGCTGTGGCCTGGGGAGCATCAGAAACAGGAGTGGCTTTCCCAGGAGAAATGACCCCCTATCCCGGAGGTATCCCCAGTGGGAGCTGAGCACCCGAAGGCGTCCCCCGGGCAGAGGCACATAGGAACCTATTCCAGCTCTCTGGTTCCTTAAGGGGCCATTGGGACTTGAGGGGTTTGGGCAGGGGCAAATGGAATGTTTGGAACTCGCCATTTAGTCCGTATCCATTCACAACCCTTAGCAGCACTTCTCTTTTCGTTTTCACAAGAGCTGAGACCTTCTTCTCCAATGTCCACCCCAAAACAGGCAAAGCTTTGGAACCGGCACTGTACCCTTGTGGTTCCCAACACTGCTACGCCTCTTTCTGCCAGCTGTGGCCCAGGTCAGAAACACAGATGCTACCGCTTGTAGGTAATCAGCACATTTTTATTTTCAAGATCCCTTCATAGCCATCCGCTCACTGCGTCCTTCCCAAAACCCTGGGTCGATCCCCCCTCGATCCATGTCACCGTGATGGAGCTGAAGTTCCGAGATGGGAAGCCACTTGCCGAGTGAAGCCAAGATAGGCTTGGGTCGCTCCTTCCTGACCCACCCGCTCTAGGGTAACGCTACTGTGGGTTTTTAAAAACTGCAGTGGGTCCCCCAAGGTCCTTAAGGAGCCACTGGGATGCACGCACACCTTCTCACGTTTTCATCCCTCCTTGCAGCTGTGTGTCCCCACGGGCTTGCGTGTGCCTTTCCTAGGTCCGGCCAGTCCATTCCCTCTCTGCTCCTAGAGGACCGTTTGTCTTACAGTGCTGGCCTCTGGGGACTCTTTCCCTTCTCCGTCTCCACGGTGTCTTCATGACACCTTGGATAAAGGAGTGGGCTTTTTAGTTCCTAACTAAATCAGGTTGAGGTGGGGCTATTTCCCTGGTGAGACCTTGGCTGTGTTTGGAAAGGAAGAGAAACCAGGTGGATCTCCGGAGAAGCAGTCTCCAGGTAGGGCTGCATGTACCATAGCCACAAAGATCTGGAACGTAGCCCCCAAGACGCAGCAGAGGATTAACAAGATTGTTAACAAGATGTTAACAAGATTGTAGCTCAGTAATTAAAGCGCGTGCCTAGGAAGAGTAAGGCCCCAGGTTCAGTCCCCCTTCACTGCGTAAAAGCTGGGCATGGTGGTGCATGTGTATAACCCCAGCCCTTGGGAGGCTGAGACAGAAGGATCACTGTGAGTTCTAGGCCAGCCTGGACCCCAGTGATATTTTCTTTCTATGTCAACTGAGCAGAATATGGGCAGCTGACAAGATCAAAGGTCAAGTTATGGCCCAGCCATTGGGTAGCTCTGTGACTGTGGGCAAGTCCCTCCCTTCTCTGAACCTGTCTTTTCGTCTGTAGATTGGGAATCTGTTTGGTGGTCCTGGAACTTTCTGACGTGAACATGCTATTGGGCGATGAGGACACGGAGAACCACCCTCGTTGGGATGACCTGTGCTTCTGCTGGGTTCCCAAGAGGCTTGGGTTGCTCCTTCTAGACCCACCTGCCCTAGACAAGGTTCCATTCCAGTTCTGATTTAAGAGAGCCGTCAGCTCAGCTGTAGCGACTGTTTGCTAGACATCTTTGAAAAGAAGATGCCAGACTGAGTGCTTTTAGACACCGTGTCACTGCATACTCACAACACCCCTACACAGGAGGGGCCATTTTTTTAGAGAGGGTCTCATTACGTAACTCAGGCTGGACTTGAATTTTCTGTGTAACCCAGGCTGGCCTTGAACTTGTCATCCTCCTGCCTCAGCTCCCTGAGTGCTAGGATGACAGGTGTGTGGCATCGCATCTGACCGCTATAGACTCTTTTGCTGGAGGAGGAGCTGAGGCTGACATGAGGTGGTACAGCCCGGATGAGACCCTGGTTGTCTCATACCACCCCATCCTGCCTCCTCCCCTCTCTCTGATGTGCTTAGGAGGGCCCAATGGCCCAGTGGGTGTATAGCAGCTGTCCAGTTTTGGTGAACATGCACAGCCTCAACTCTGACGGTGACATAACCGTGCCAGTGTGGCATGGACCACACGCTCAAGTCGCACGGCACAGCACTTGACAGTTTATCACTGTTCCATCAAATGTACTGAATTTCCACACCTACCTGTCAAGGCAGGCAGGGAAGGCGGAGTCTTCTTCCCTTTCTGGTGAGGAAGCCAGAGCCCAGAGACCACCTAGCTACTTTAAGGTGGAGGGATGCCAGCCCCCAGACCATGCCCATTCAGCCCCATGCCACAACATTCATGGCACTGGCAGGACCCACTCATGGCAGCTTCTCATCCAGCTTTATTGGAAAACAGCATGGTTGGAGATGGCCGGGGGTGGAGTTGTGTGGGAGCCACCGAGAGTATTGTCCCTTTCAAGGAAGGTGAGCTGGCAGGATGGATGAACAGACAGGCTCCGGTCATCAAGGTCTCAGATGGCCTCAGAGTCTGGGGGTGGTGGGACCTCAGACGCGGAATCCCAGAACCCAGACAGCTTGCCTGTGAACGAGCTCCAGTAGTCTTTCAGAGAGCTGAAGCTTTCACTCATCCAGCCCCTGGGAGTTACAGCAGGAAGAGGCAGGCAGTGACGGGGAGGACTGAGAGCCCTTCCAGAAAGGGGACCTGCATCCCCACTGGCTCTCCGGGCCACCTGCTCAGCCTCACCCAGTGATGCCTCCGAGGCCTTAGGCTGGAGGTACCCACAGCTGCTGCCCCAAGCGGGAGAGACGCAGAGGTGCTGAAGGAACCCAGCTCCGGTCTAACCCCACATTTCTCCAGGTTGGGTCAGACCTCCATGACCTCCTCCCTACCCCACCCATGGTGTGAGGCACAAAGGAGTGTGCAGGGAACTGTAAGGTCAGGGTGCCTTGTGTTGCATGCCAAGGGTGTCCCCTAGCTTTATACACTCTGGTGGCTCTGAGCCAGAGGCCAGAGAGAGAGGGAGGCAGACTCTCACGTGGGAAACCAGTGCAGGACTGATGAGCTGTGTAATCTAGGCCAGGTCCCCTAACCTCGCTGAGCCTCAGTTTTCTCGTCAGCAAAGCTGAAGAAATAACAGGCACTGGGAACACTTTGAGTATCTCTGCCGCATGTGTGCTTCCGCAGTCGGCGGAGTGAGGTGGGGAAGGCAGAGCGAGAGCTGAGGACTCTGGGTGGCACTGGTTGGGAGCAGAGGTGAACTTCTGTCCACAACAGCCCTAGGAACTGGAGCAGGCAGAAGCAGGCCACTACACCCCAGGCCGACGACAGGTGGGCTGGGCTCCCAAGCGAACCTCTAGCCCTTTAATGAGAAAAGGAAACGGGCAACAGTGCTAACATGGCTGCCTCAGGCTGCGCTGGGAAGGAAGAAGCGTTCCCTGGAAGGAAGTCCCGCCTCTGTCCCCTGTCTCATGCAGCCCTTTGAGGTCCAGGGGGCCCCAGGCTGGGCCAGGAGAGCCACAGTCTTGTCACTGCAGGTAGGGATAGAGGGATCTGGCAGGGAGGATGGGGCAGCGAGGCCCGGTGGGCGTACCTGGCCTGCTTGGTCACCTGGAAGTCCTTCATCTTGGTCAGGGCGGCCTGGGCGGTCTTGGAGGCCTGCTGCATGTAGTCCTGCATGAAGCCCAGGAGGGAGGTGTCCTCGGGTTCCTCGGCTCCTACCCCGACAACAGGGCTGAGCAGGGAGGGCTTGTCCGCCTTGACCACCACCCACAAGGTACAGGATCCCCAAGCCACCTCCCATTCCCCTCCTAGCCCGCAGCGGGGGGCCAGCAAAGTGCTTACGGGCAGAGGCCAGGACCACCAGGAGGGCAGCAACGAGGAGCACTCGGGATCGCATGGCACCTCTGTCCCTGCAGAGAGGTATCCTGTGAGGGGCCCCAGGTCCCTTCACTTCTGAGTCCCTGCTAGGAATTGCAGGGTCCTTGAGGTGGTCAGCAAGAGAAAGAGCTAGTGTGGGCCTCAGGCAGGGGACTTGGGGAGACCTAGACTCTGTGGGCAGGAGGCAGGTGGGATGCCACAGAAACCTGGGACCCAAAGCCTTGGCTTTCCTGCCCGGACAGGGCCAGGTGGGCATCAGTGGCTGCTCAAAGCCCTCGGCATGCAGACTGAGGGGAGATGTTTGGCCTGAGGGTCAGTTCTAATCCAGCTCAGCCACTGCCCCGTGTGTGGCCTTGGACAAGGGACTTCCCCTGCCTGGGCCTGTCTTCCCCATGCCCCCAGGCACAGTTGGAGATAGGGGACAGCATCAAGCACAAAGCTTCCGGGGCTCCTACAAACTGTCCTCCAGCCTGCTGGCTGGGCAGCAAGGAGCCTCCTCTGGCAGCTGTTGGCCTCCTCTCTCCCTCCTCCCGACCCAGAAGCATTACCTGAGTAGCTGCTTCTAAGGATGAACTGAGTAGGTAGGCAAGAGGGTTCTGACCTGTTTTATATTGTCCCCAGAGCAGGACAGCAGGCACAGAGGGCCCAGTGAACTGGCCAAAGGTCACCTGCTGATAGCAGAGACCAGGTCCCAAGGCAGAAAGGCCAATGGGGCTTGCTGCCAGGAGAGCTAGGGATCCCTGGGGACCCTGTGCCCCCTACTCACCTGACATCGTGGAGGCCACATGGCTCCGGCCATGCAGTGGGCCTGAGGAGACCCCATTCCTTCCACAGACTGCCCCCCTAGAGGGGCCTGGGGAGACGGAAGAAGGCTCAGAGGGCGGGCCGGGGACTCAGGTCTGTTGCGCTCTTCTCATGCGTGTGCAGGTGCGTGCTCCGTGCCAAGCCTTACAACAGCCCGAGCGCGGAGTGACTCAGAGCCACTCGGGGGCTGGAAGGAGGGTGTTTGGAGTACAGCACAGACGAAAAAGGGCCCGGGCCTATGTGGGGAGGTGACAGCCAGGGTTGCAGGGCCCCCAGCTCCTCCAACTCCGGCTTCCATCTACACCGTGTTTGTTCCCAGCAGCCTCCATGCTGAGCGAGGGCAGAGGTTGGTGGGAACGGGGCAAAGGCTGCTCTGAGCCCAAGGCCTCTGTCCCCCCCTCCTCCCACGCCCCTCACCTTGCCCTCTGGACCCACAGATAACATCTCCTGGGGCAGGAGCTGGGCTCCTGACCGGGCTGTTCCTAAACCAGATGGACAGCTGGAACTGCTCCTCTCCCCTGGGCTTGGGGCTCCTCAGTCCTGAGGTGACAGCCTTTATAGAGCTTCCAACTGTGCATCACCTGAAAGTAGCAAGGAGTAGGGAGTCCAGCCGGTAGGGGCAGCGAGGCACAGAGGTGCCCTGGGGCGCAGACAGTTGCAGCTGCCTCGGCTTTGCAGGGCCAGGGTGTTCCCCAAGAGACACACTGATAGCTACGGCCAGAATGGCAGCGTCAAGGGGACGTGGTGTTCTGGATGCTGGGACTTTGGAGCCAAGAAATCCTGGGCTTAAATAGTGTGTTTGTCACTGACTCAAGGACCCATGACCAGGGCTGGAATGTCCCAGAGCCTCAGTTTTCTCCTCTGTAAAGTGGCAATACTGGTTTCCTTGAGTTGTGGAGAAAAGGTAATGAGGTACCGCATACCTAAGCAGGTGGTCCCGGAGGTTGGGCTCCACTCCACAAATCTCCTGCCCTCCTGAACACCTTGCCCTTCCCCAGGCAGTCTGGTGAGGTCAACATAGAGTCAGGGCTATGGGTAGGAAGCCATTCCCTCCTAAGTGCGAATCAGAGAGGCCTGGAAAGTGGCCCAGCCCTACCCTTTAAGGCTGAGACCTGATATTCCTCTCTTAGAGATTCACTCCTTTTGGCTTTAGACTTTGTTTTCTGTTAAAACTCAAGTAGTCAGAATCATGCGAATGAGGCTTTTTTTTCTTCTTCTTTGACAGAGTCCTGGCCAGTCCTAAACTCAAGATGCAGCCCAGGCTGACCTTGAAACTCATAGCGACGCTCCTGCCTCAGCCTCCCAAATGCTGAGATTATAGGTGTGCACCGCCACACCCAGTTTATGTGGCTCTGGGGAATCGAACCCAGGGCCTTGCACTTGCTAGGCAAGCAGTCTAACCACTAGGATACTCCTCCAGCCCCTGGGGCTTTATTAACTCCATTTTATAAGCGAGAAACATAAAGCCCAAAGAGATAGAAACTGCAGTCCAGCAGGAGTAGAGCAGAGAACCAGTTCTTCAAACACTCAGGCAGCCTGGAAGACGGAGACCCTCTGGGACTTAGCAGTCACCCACACCCCAGAGCACATCCATTTCAGCTCGCTTCCTGAGGGTAGACTCAGTGGCGGGACACGGGAGAAGGAAGGTGAGTGGTCAGAGAGGGATTTGGGCCCTGGGACTGGTAGAGGGTCACAGTGTCCGCTTTCTTCTGTGTCCCACCTTCTTGTTCTTTCTCCTAGAAGCAAGAGGCGCAGTGAGAATCGGATCCTGGGCAGAAGGTAGTACGAAGTTCTTAGCTCTGCGTTGGCTGGAGTGGGCTGGGTTCCTTCCACCTGGATGAGGCTCTCTCCCACACAGCACAGGGCCACTGAGTCCATGGCAGTCCGAAGATACAGGCATAGAGCCCAGCGGTGACGCTGAGCAGGAAGGACCCCGTGTGTCTGTGCAGGTGCACCAAGGCGTGCTGAGACCTGGAAACTTGATCTTTTTTTTCTTTCTTTCTTTCTTTCTTTCTTTCTTTTTGTTCTGGGGATTGAATCCAGAGCCTTAACTCTATTTATTTATTTATTTATTTATTGAGACAGGGTCTCGATAAGTTGTTAAGTTGCCCAGGCGAGGCTTGAACTTGCAATCCTCCTATCACAGCCTCCCTGAGTGCTGAGATTGATTATAGGCCTGCACCTCTGGGCCCAGCGCTGATCTCGTTCAAAGTGCTTGTGCCCCTCCCAGTCAGCCAGCTGAGGCCTCTAGTGAGGCCTTCTCAGTGGCCAGCCTAAGGTGTCCTACCCGCACCCACCCTATAGCTCCCCTGGAAAGAGGAGGCTCCTTTAGCCAGAGGGCCTCAGGGCGTAGCTACTGGTGGGTGGGGAAAGGAGGAGGCCTACCCACCTGGCGCTGAAAATCCCCTCCCTGTGCTTCTACTGTGCCCAGGGCAGTGTTGTTCCAGCAGTTCCTGGGCTCTGTGGCCCTGTGCCTACCTCAGTGATGCCAGCCAGCGCCCTTCCCCATAGCTCCACCTAAGGGAACTTCCGTCCAGACTCTTGCCTCTTTGCTCTGCTCCGGAAGGAGGTCTGGCAAGGAGCAGATGCGGGGACACGTGTCCTGGTGACGTGCCAGTCCCTTGCCGAGCTTGTCCCCGGCTGGGCCTGTGCTATTCGCTCCTATCTCTGGCCTCTGGACTGACCCTTGCTTTGGTCCCTGCGTGTAGACAGAGCAACGGCTGTGGGCGATGCTGGACTATCGGCCTCAGTGCCTAACCTGCCACGGGTCTGCTGAAGCATGGACGAGGAAACTGAGGCCAGAGAAAGGCACGACAGTCCAAGAGCACACAGGTCGTTGGGGGCTGATGTCCCTTCACTCACAGGACCAAGCCATCTGGAAGGCAGAGTGCTCTCTTCCTCAGCTGCCAGGCACAGGGCTCTTGGGCGCTACCCCTGATCCCCCACAGCCCCTGGATGTAAACAGGCCTGTGGGCCTTGGGAAGGAAGAGCAGGCTTTCTTGGTGTCACAGCCACGACATGCTGGGAGGGGGAGGGGAACCAGTCCACCCTCCCCACGGTTATGAGCTTGTGTACAGGCCCTTAGCCCAGGCCCAATCTTTGTGCCACAGACATTTAGGTATTTGTGCACTTCTGTGACTTCTCCAGATTCTGGAGGTGCTATTGGACATACTCAAGTGACACACTCCTGATTGGATGTATCTGGGCAAAAGAGTGACACCAAAGTACCTCAGGACCCGTCCCAGGCTGGTGCACCTGTTGCTTTGACTGCAAGTCCAGGAGGTCAGACTGCAACTGAGGTAAACTACATGACTCACCCCCTCCTGGGCCCTGGTAGAGGCAGAAGGAATGGGGCGCCGTGTACTGATCTTTGCACCCCACCCCAGGCTGGACTCTGCCTGGTTTGGCAGCAAGAAGCGGACCCATGTGTCAATGTTACAGGAAGGCGAGCCTTTTAAGGTAAAAAAACAGCCAACGCTTAATGAGCACCTACTATGCCTAGCACATAGTAGGTGCTCATTAAATACATTGTTGCAAGCATTGCCCAGATTATCACTGAATTGTCACAGCCTAGAAGGCAGGTTCTATGAGTATGCCCCATGAAAGGAACTGAGGCTCAAAGAGGTTATGAGGCTCATTCAAGGCCACACAGACAGTACAGGAGGAACCCCAGGCACAATCCGGGGACTAGGACACCAGAGTCTGAACTGAAAAACTTCTGGGCAGTATGGGCTGCTCCAGGAAGGAGGGAGCTCCTGGACACCAGGATCAGTCACGGTAATGACAGGAGTCCTGCAGGATGGTGGGCACCCAGCAGGAGGGAGGCAGACAACAGAGGCCTGTTAGCTGTCTTTAGCCCCAGGAGACACCAAGCCATGTCTGGAACATACAAACAGAACAAAGTCATGGTAAAGTAGATTTGGCACGTGGTCTGTTCTAATGGCTGTCATCTTTCAAAGGAGCGGACCACCTACACGCCTAGCATTGCACTGCTAGACAGTGGCCGACAGTGTAATAGGGATGGCGTTCTCCTGTGGTCAGTGGGTGTAGCACCGTGCAGCAGAAGGTACGCACTGAGCGCTACAGCTTGTCGTTTCAGGGATGTCTTCTGTGGTTAAGATACACTCAGAGGTCTAAGTACAAGACCTCTCTGGAGCACTACCACCTCCATCCCCCACAGAGGGGCCACCAAGGACGGGCCTTAGGTACTGGCATTCTGCACCAGACAACTGTTCCTGTCTGGTGTGGGGCCTGACTGGGGGTGGGGAGGTGCAGTATTTGGGCCTCAGGCTAGCTCCACCCTGTCATCTGCCTCTCAGAGAGCAGAGAAGGTCTCGCTCTGACCCTGTTTCTAGTGGGGTGACCCCTATTGCACTCTCTGCTTTGGTCCAAATCAAGAAAACACTATAGTTATTAATAATACAGACCAGTTTCCACTACAGTATGGAAGTATGGAAGCGCCATACTGTTCCCTGGCACCATCTCAGTGATTGTGTCAACAACTCATTATTCCAAGGGGAAAGTGAAGCTCAGGGCTTTGGAAAACTACCCAAGGTGACACAGCTTGGTAGTGGTGGGACACGAGGCACACCGACAATTAACCTCTTAGGGACAGTACACTGCCTACCCACGGCCTACTCAGGGCCTGTCCCAGGCAGGTCTCGGCATAACGCATCAGGATTTTAGCTCGCAGTCCATCTGCAGCCCTGAGTCTGCTGCCCTAGTGTGGAGCCTGTGCTGGTGTCAGCTTTGATCACGTATACCACGTTAATAACAGTTGTGACATCTATTCCCTCAAGTTGTGAACCACTTCTGCATGGGCCACAGGGAAAAAGATGGACAGGCAATGGTATTCCTGATCACTTACCTGTCCAAGGCAGGTGTGTGTGTGAGGTTGGTGTTATATTAGCAAACAAGTCCTGCTAGTTCATTCAAGCAGAATGGTGTCCCTCTGTTCCCTTCCCTCTTCCAGAAAAAACTTGGGACGTGCATATCTGCACAAGGGACCTACAGAAGAAGCTGGTGCTCTTTGCCATTGGCACCCTGTCCCACGGGAGCAGCCAGAAAATGTGGACCTTGTTCCCCTCACCTCCACCCTCGAGGCTTGACACAGACCGAGAGCTGCCAGCTGGGCCCCTAGGCATCAGTCCAGCTCAGGGGCTCCTCTGAACCTCATTTCTTCTACAGCGTGTGGCTCCCCCTCCCACACTCCTGCACTGGGTGGGGCCTGGCCCAGCACAGTTGCTTCCCAGGGCTGTCCAAGCCCTAGTCTGCTGTCAGCTTCCACGTAGTCTTAGGGTCACTAAAGTCCAAGAGGCACCCTGGAAATGTGTCAGCTTCCAGCGTGGAGTCACACCGGGGAGGGAAGTGGGAAGGGTAGCCTGGATGGCTTTAAATACCTGCCGGCTCCAGGCTCCTGTCAGTTACGTAGCAGCCCTGGTGAGCCTCTGAGGACCTTGCCTCTGCTGCCCCCGACTCCAGGAAGAAACCAGTGCAGTCGAGACTTATCCAGCCCAGCAAGAGGCCCAGGATGTTCCTGAGGGCTGTGGTGCTGGGCCTGGCCCTGATGACCGTCACCCGTGAGTAGAAGCTGTCTTTGGATGGGGCTGTCAGGCTGCTACCGTGAGTGAGCAAGGGGGGAGACACCAGGCCAAGGCCAGCGGGTACCTTAGAGTACTCATCACCCAGCTACCCAGCTGCCACCCAGCTGACAGGAGAGCTGGCCTGTGCTCAGTGGGAGACATTGGTTCTATGAATGACATTATGACATTCGTACTACCTAGCTAAGCCTGGGGAGGGGACAAGGGTTGGGTACTCCATCATTCTTTGAGCCTGCAGTTCAGAGCTAGTGCAGAGGAGTTGGAAAGAGATGACTCTTCATGAATTGCCTTCTGTTCACACTGTCCAGGTGCCCAGGCAGAGGTCAGTGCGGACCAGGTGGCCACTGTGATGTGGAACTACTTCAGCCAGCTGCAGGATAATGCCAAGGAGGCTGTGGAACAACTCCAGAAGTCAGAAATTACCCAGCAGCTCAAGTAAGGAGAGCACAGGCTACAGGGCAGGACTTCTCACAAGCTGCGCTATGCACTGGCAAAGGCTGAATTTAGGAGCAGGACACTGGTATTTTGGGCACTCACTGTCCTGACATGACCATCAGGGGACCGTGGGCTCTCTCGACCTAAATGTTATCAGGGTTCTTGGGCCAGATAATCCCTATAGCACCTTCCTGTTCTAAAGCTCTAGAGTTGGACAAGTGGCTGCCTCGTAGTGTTGCTCATGGGACAAAGCAAAGGAGACAAATGTCACTTGTGCCAGCTTCCTAATATCCTCCAGAAACATTGGCTCCCCTGAAACAAGGGGAAGGGACATAGAGTACTCAGGAAGCTTCAGGCACATACAAAGAAATGAGCACTTTGTGCAGCTGAGGTCGAGAACATTTTATTACACAATGCGATCTCACGTCATAGCACACCTGGGCTGGGGTGGACCTCAAAGGCCAGCCCTACTCTTCACAGAGGAGAGCAAACTGCTCGAGGTCACATGCTAGCAGATAGAGCGGACAAGGACACCGACTCAGTGGAAGTTCCAGAGACACATACTCAATGCTAATATTAGCTGGTGACATTTATCCCCCCAAATTGTGAACCACCCTCTGGTGGGTGGCAGGGGTAAAGATGACGGGCCCGATGCTCCCGAACCCCCACTGTCCAAGACAGGGGTGCGTGTCTTACACCGGTGGACAAGTCCTACTATTTAAATCCAACTGTAATGGGGACCTTCTGTTCTTTTCCCCCACAGCACCCTCTTCCAGGACAAACTTGGGGACATGAACACCTATGCAAGTGGCCTGCAGAAGAAACTGGTGCCTTTAGCCTTAGAGTTCCAGGAACACCTGACCAAAAATTCGGAGAAGTTGAAAGAGGAGATTCGAAAGGAGCTGGAGGACCTGCGTGCCCTCTTCCTGCCCCGTGCCCAGGAAGTGAGCCAGAAGATTGGGGAGAACATGCAGCAGCTGCAGCAGCACCTGAAGCCCTACATGGAGAAGTTGCACACCCAGCTGAAAGCACAGACCGAGGATCTGCAGCACCAGGTGTCGCCCTACTTGCAGCGCATGCAGACTGTGCTGCGAGAGAACGCAGACAACGCGCAGGCCACACTGGGGTCCTATGCTGATGAGATCAAGACCAGGTTTGACAGGAGTGTGGAGGAGATGAAGGGGCGCCTCACCCTCCGTGCCGAGGGGCTCAAGACCAAGATCGACCAGAACATGGAGGAGCTGCACCGCAGCCTGGCCCCTTTGGCACAGGATGCCCAGGAGAAGCTCAGTCGCCAGCTCGGGGGCGTGGCCTTCGAGATGAAGAAGAGCGCGGAGGAGCTCAAGGCCAAGATCTCGGCCAGCAGCAACCAGCTGCAGCAGAAGCTGACCCCTTTGCTGGAGGACGTGCGCACCAAGCTGCAGGGCAACACGGAAGGGCTGCAGACGTCGCTGGCAGAGCTGAGCAAACACCTGGACCAGCAGGTGGAGGACTTCCGGCGCAGCGTGGAGTCCTACTGGGAGAGCGTCAACAGAGCCCTGGTGCAGCAGATGGAGCAGTTCCGGCAGAAGCTGGGCTCCTACACGGGGGACGTGGAAGGCCACTTGACCTTCCTGGAGAAGGACCTGTGGGATCAGGTCAACTCTTTCTTCAGCACCCTGAAGAAAGAAAGCCAGGACCAGCCCCTGGCCCTCGCCCTCCCAGAGCAGGGCGCTCCGGAAGCAGGGCTGGAGCCGGGCCAGAAGGAGCAACAGCCTGCTCCTCTGGAGAGCTGAGCAGCCCCTGGTGTCCTCTCGCTGTCTCTGTGGACACCTGCCCGGCCCTGCCACCTGTGTGTCAGTCAGTCCCTAAACACTTCTTGTATCAGCTTGAGGACACGTGCCCAGCGGGAGGGCACGCCCTCTCTCCCTACTCAATAAAGTTGATGGGAACCTAGCCTCACGCCGTTGCCACGTGACTCCTTATTTGGGAAAGAGAGGACTGCTGGGAAAGATTAGCTGCAGCCTGTCAGGGCGTGCTAGGGGACCGAGGGCCAAGGCCATGAGGCCACCGAAGAGAGAAGGGCCAGAGGTTGGAGAGGGATGTATGGAGAGTGCTCCAAGAGAGGGACAGAAGATGTCAACATCATCCAGAGACAACGTGTGCGACCGACTTAGAGTCGTTTGGGCGACAAAAAATTATGAACACCCTCAACGTGCCAATCTTTGTTCCTGGCACTGGACAATGAGCAAACAGCTTTTGTGAAGCTGGGCACTTTTGCCCCTGGATCTCGTGCTGAGAGGGACACCTAGAGGTGAGCTGGACTAGCAGTTGACAATCCTGTCTTGCATGTAACACCTGTGTATTTAACTTAACACGTTTAAAGTTTAGTTTAACCCATCATGACCTCATTATGAAAGTGATCCCTGCCCATTTGAGAAATTTCTCAACCCCTGGCTAAACCCACAGGCTCTGGAGTTGGGGGATGGAGTCTAGGGATGTGCACAAGGGCTCCAGGTCTGGGGTCCCTGGGATCTGGGAAATGCTCTTCCATGAACCTCCTGCCAAGTGGCCTGCCTGTCTGGGACAGATGGTACAGGCCCTGGGGTTCGTTGCAGAGGGCTCAGGAGCCCGTCGTGGGCAGGTGCAGCCTCTGGAACATGGTCTCCTTCCATCGTGGGAGAGGGGGGACGCTCAGGAAGAGCCAGTCCAAGCCTTAGTCCTAAAGGCCTCAATATCTTGACTGTTACTTTTGACCCAAGTCTGCAAATCTACCCTGTCACCTCACTCCTCTTCAGAGTAGAGGGCAGCTCTTCAGGGCTGTCCGGGAAGAGGCCCAGAATAAGCTGTGGGGAAGCACCCGGGAGGGTGTTCCAAGACATCCCCCCTCTCTCTCCCAAGGTGCTCTCAGGGTGGTGGCTGCACAGGCTCTGGCTGCTGGCTCCAGCCTGACGCCCTGCTACTGGGAGGGCCGTATGCTTTGGGAATCACAAACACCTGGGTTTTCTGCTAATCATTGAGTGATGTGGGGCAGATAACGGAGCCTCTTTCGGAAGGTAGGAACAACGCTGCCCCACTCCTAAGCTGATCTGGGAGGGTCTCATGGAGTAAAGGGTACCAAGCATGCAGCGTGATATCGGGTGCAGAGGACATGCCCCATTACTGCTCTGCTTTGCTTCTTGCTACTGTAGCACAATCAGTTCCCAATAAATGTGACCTGTTCCCGCTCTCCTCATCCCTAGCGCCAGGCCACACACTGTAATGTAAGGCCACGAGGCGTGGCCAAGGGCAGCCTCCTGTGTCTTCTCAGCCCCAGCTGCCGTCATGCACTCCAGGCGAGCAAGCCTCAGAAGAGCAGGACCCGACCGGTGAGCACACCCTGGCAAGAGGGCTCCTTGATGACTGTCACTGGAAGCTTATAGGTTGCCTTTGGGAGAGGTCACACAGCGCAGTGAGCAGCACCAAAGGGAAACTGGACAGAGGCTGGGCGGGTTTCTGAGCATGTCTGGAAGCTCCCAGACCCACCCAAGGGCTATCAGCTTTAAGTCCCTCGGGCTCTTTGTATCTTTCAAATTCATGTGCTGAAATCCTAACCCAAGGAGATGTTGGGGGTTTGGGGTCCTTTGGGAAGTGATTGGGTCACGAGGGCAGAGCTCTTACGAGTGGGTTAGCATCCTATAAAAGAGACTCCAGCGAGGTGCCCCCCCTTCCCATGTGAGGGTGTGGCAAGGTGGCACCAGCTGTGAGTCCGCCCTCATCAGACACTGAATTCGCTACAGCCTTTCTTGTGGACTTCCCAGACTCCCAGGCTGTGAAAAATAAATTTGCTTACGAGCCCCCTGGTTGAGGGTATTTTCTTGTAGTAGCCTGAACAGACTCAGACAGCAGCCTAGTCTCTGCCCCTCCTTGGTTTTGTTTGGAGAACTTCTTTCTGATGAGTTTTGAATGAAGTCAGAGGCTGCTTCCCATAATAGATCAAAACACTGCCCATGCAGCCTCCCTTGCCTTGAGAAGAGGCGTGGGGCCTCGGCGCA
The DNA here is from genome assembly GCA_004027205.1 of Ctenodactylus gundi. Lineage (NCBI taxonomy): Eukaryota > Metazoa > Chordata > Mammalia > Rodentia > Ctenodactylidae > Ctenodactylus > Ctenodactylus gundi. Next base: position 716,875 of record PVKB01000482.1, on the reverse strand, counting down.
GCAAATCAAATGAAATTGCCTCTAGCTGGTGTGAAGAAATAGGGCTGATAGAGAGTGCTTTCTGGGATGGGCAGCTTGTAGCCGGGGTAGAGCCTCAATTGGGGTTTAGTCCTGTCACCAAGCAGGCTGGCCTGTCCCGGCCTAGTGGTGACGACACTGCTGTCCTCGTTAGTCTAATTTTGTGGAATGCTTGTGACCATGTTTTCCCCTTAGCTTTCATTATTATTTCTTAAATTAAATACTTTAATGTTCCTAGAAATTTCCTTAAGATTTCTAGAAATAAGGATGGGGGTGGCGCTCAGTGATTAAAGCACTTACCTAGCAAGTGCAAGGCTCTGGGTTCAATTCCCCAGTGCCACAAAAGCCAAGTGTGGTAGCCTGTGCCTGTAATCCCAGTATTCAGAAGGCTAAAGCAGGAGGACTGCTGTGACTTGAAGACCAACCTGGAATACAAAATGAATTCAGGATCAGACTGGACTACAAGGTAAGACTCTATCCCCTGCCCCAAAAAGAAATAGTTCAGTAGATTCTGCCTCTGCTTCTATCTTTCTCAGATTGGGTGTCTGTGGTTGCCATTAAGAGCTTTGATTGACAATCCTGTCTTAAGAAGGTTACTTCTGCTTTGGCCTTTGGGAGCCCCGCCTTCATCCTTCCTGCTTTAGTGGTCTGAGGTATTTTTATTCCTCCTCGGAGTTGGGTCTGTCTTTCAAGGAAGGTAGCTTTTCTCTTTTGTCTGAAGTGCATGGACTCAGCCTCCTGTGGCCTAGGTGACCCCAGGGTTGTCTCCAGCAGCTAAGACGGTAAGACAATTGAGGAGGTTAGGGAATGACCACCACCTGGTTTGGGCAACCAGCCCCACCTGCCCTTACAGGAACTCTCAGATCTCTCATAAGGCCCCGAGTTCAAGATAAATGGCCCGATTTCACTGAGGGAGTTTTTTACTTATAGGAAGGTACCCAAAATATGTTCAATAAATAAAAATATAAGGTCCTGTGCTGGAAGAGTATTACAGAGGTTAAAGTACTCGTCTAGCAAGTACAAGGCCCTGAGTTCAATTTCTTAGCACCACATAAGCCAGGTATGGTGGAGCACATCTGTAATCCCAGCACTTGGGAGGCTGGGTTTGTGACGAGTTTGAGGCCAGCCTGGGTTACATAGTGAGTTCAGAACCATCCTGGACTACAGAGCAAGACCCTGTGTCAAGTTAGGTGATGGGGACATGCTCTTGAAGGGAATATTGGGACCCTGTGCCCTTCCTTTCTTCCTCTGTAAACTGTTTAGCAGCTTCCTTGTTGCTGTGAGGTAAGAAACTTCCACCACTATGTGCTCTTGCCACAACGTGCTGCCCTCCCATAGGCCTAGAAGCAATGGGCCAACTAATCATGGACTGAAACCTCTGAAGATGTGAGCCAAAATAAATCATTCTTCCTCTTAAGTTCATTTATCTCAGGTACTCGTTATGGTAATGGAAACGCAATGAACATATCCATTAAGGAACAAACATGGTGTTTGTATGTGAATGTGTCAGGAAGAGAAGGGCTCCTGCTGGAGCTAGACCTGGGCACCTGTCCAGGTGGGGATACTGTCTGACAGGGCACTAGCTGAGGCCTAGGAAACTGGTAGGAAGGAGATCATGAAACAGAGCGACGTCTTCCATTGTGCCAGGCTTGGAATACTGTGAAAGGAGAAGCCACAGAGGGAAACCCTCCACTGATGGCCCACAAGAAACGCCCAGGGCAAGGACTGTAGAAATTGCATATGGCGGCAGAACTGATGTTTGATGTGCCCTACTGGGAGGGGCACTATTTCCACTCAAGTAATTGTTTTTAAACAGATTGTGACATCAAAGACTCAGTAAGTGAGATAAAGGTGCTTTGCGTGGCGAGGGATGTTACCCAGCAAATGGTGGATGAAACTGGGATACGACCTTGGGCCATCCAGCTACACAGTTTTCCCAGTTGCCAAGTTATGGTGCCAAGGATCCTCACAGAGATGATGGGGATGCCCCACACAGGGGACAGGCTTGGGTTCAATCCAATCCTATCGGCATCTCGGTAACTGGCTTCCACAGAAAAATAAAATTGAGAAACCTAAGCAACCCCCTTACCAGGCTCTGAGTGTTACCGCGCACGTGTGTGTGTGTGTGTGTGTGTGTGTGTGTGTGTGGTACTAGGGATCAAACCCAGGGCTTTGTGCCCCATACACACTCTACCACTGAGTTAAATCCCCAGTAACTAGCATTACTTATTAATTGTAATAGCACACGTACAACATAAATTGCTCTTTTTAACCATGTTTAGGTGCACAATTCAATGGCATTAATAGTACTCACAGTGTTGTGCATCTACCACCACTATACATTTACAAAATTTCTTCATTATCCCAAACAAATACCTTTTACCCATTAAGTTCTTGTGGATTGCACCGGTATATACATGGTTACACACGTCTGTTACAGTTTGCACTCTGTTATTTTGGGTTATCCAGAAGTGCAATTTCTGGGTCATGTGGCAATTCTACGCCTTTGTTTTAAGGAGCTGCAAGTTGGTTTTGTTTTTCAGCAAACACACAACCTAGCATTCCCACCAGTAATCCACAAGGGTCTTATTTTCTGTTTCTGCTTTGTTTTGATTTTAATAATGATCACCTGAAGAGTATTACGTCCAAAACCAGAAAGAAGTAGGTAAATATTCACCCAAGCTTCTCCAAGTTATTGGTGTTATCTCTTGTGCTTTGGGTGTTTTATTGAGAAAGTCCTTGCCTACGCCTATGTCTTCAAGGGTTTTGCCTACTTTTTCATCCAATGAGGTTAGTGTTTCAGTGCTGCAGTCCTTGTCACAAACAGGATGAAACACTTTGCCCCCTCCAGAGACCAGGTGTTGGCAGTCCAAGGGACATAGTGCTGCACTGGCTGAGGCGCTGGCCACACCCCCAACCCCCTCCCCAGGATCAAAGGTCAGAAGTCCCTGGAGAGCAGCAGAGAGGTCACCACTACTGAGAGGCCCTGATCAGTGCAAAGGGAGGGGCCCAGCAGCCCTGCTGCCCCTGAGGGACTGCCCAGTGGGAGGGAAAGCAGCTTCTGCTGGGGACGCTCTGTCCTCCTACCGTTGTGATCATTGGACACTCCGTGCTCCAAGGAGGAGGGGCACAGCTGTGGCATGCTTGCAGAGAGAAACGGCAAGCTTAGAATTAGCTGGGGACTCCTGTGTCCCTGTGCGTGAGAGCGTACCTGGTGGTGTCAAGGCCGCACTGCTGCGGTGAAGAGTACGTCAGAGATTCCAGAAGTACATGATGCAGAGCCTAACGACCTGCGACCTACAGACAGCAGGTCGTGGAATGTAGGATTGGCGGGATCTGCCCCGTTTCTCAGTCTGGCTCCTTGGATGTCAGCTGACACGCAATCACTGCTGTAGATGATCAAGGCCCCCGATTTGCTGGCTGGCTGGCTGTTCACTTACAGAGTGTGTGCATGGCTTCCGGGGTGGCCCCAGTGATTCTTGCCCCTCATCTTTAGAACTCTTATCCTGTATGTTCCCCCACCCCCAATACTGTGGCCAGACGTGGCAACACTTGCCTGTAATCCCAGCTACTTGGGAAGCTGAGGCTGTAAGATCACAAGTTCAAGGCTAGCCTGAATAATTGAGCAAGACTGTCTCAAAACTTAAAAGTAAATTAAATTAAAAAGGGATGGGGGTATAGCTTAGTGGTAGAGTGTCTCCAGATTTAATGCAAAAAAAAAAAAAAAAAACCTATGGTGGCTGTCTGTTCCTAAGACAGCTGCCGTATCTGGGGACATTCAAGCAGTCCCTTTGGGGACGGCAGTGTAGAAAAGAGTAAAGCTCCTCCCCAGCAGCTGACGTCAATCTTTCACCCAGGAAATGAGCCACCTCGGAAACAGATCTCCAGTTTGAGCTGAGCCTTCAGAGGACTCTAGCTCCAGGCAACACCCTGCTTGCATGTACCTATTGTTACCCACTAGAAGTCATAAATGGACATACTCTTTCAATAAGGTATCCCCAGCCCCCGGGCCAGGGATCAGTACTGGTCCATAGCCTTGAAAGTGCCTGGCCACTGGGATGGTCGAGCCACTAGCAGGAAGTGAGAAGCGAGGGAAGCCCCGCCTCCTGGCAGGGGCTCATAGTAGGTTCTGATGCTGCTGCTCATCTGAGAGGAGTGAAACCTCACCCCAGCTCCTCTCAAGCTGCCGCTGCCATTATAAAGCTGTCTTCCTATATGAAGCTATCTTCCCAGGCGGCTGGAGGAATGGCTCAGGGGTTAAAGCGCTTGCCTAGCAAGCACTAAGTTTAACCATTAAGTACCCCGAGTTCGATTCCCCAGCACCACATAAACCAGGCCTGGTGGTGCATGCCTGTAATCCCAGCACTCAGGATTGCTGTGAGTCCAAGGCCAGCCTGGGTTCCAAAGTGAGTTCAGTACCAGCCTGGGCCACAGAGTGAGACCCTGTCTCTAAAAAATAAATAAACTATCTTCCCAGAAATTGCTGCATAGCAAGTATGCTGCCTCCCCCAACCCCTTGAGGGAGAATTGTCTTCAACAAAAACCAGTCCCTGGAGTCGCAAGGTTAGGGACCACTGCTTAAATGATAAATCAGGTTTTGAAATAATGTATAACCCCATAAAACAGATGTATAGAATATGTATGCTGCCAAGCGTGGTGGTGCAGACCTGTGATTTCAGCACTGTGAGAGACAGGATTGCAAGTTGGGGTTCAGCCTGGGCAAGCTAGTGACTTAGCAAGATTCTGTCTCAGATGAAAAAGAAAAAAAGTTTGGTAGCTCAGTGAGAAGGCCCTGGGCTCAATCCCTAGTAATACCATCACCACCCAAAAATATATATATGCATATATATGCACATAGACACATACACATGTAGACATATTGCTAGATAATATAGATAGATATAAGTGTTGATGGTGAAATTACAGGTGATTATTTTCAATTTATGTGTATTCTATACTTTACATATTGTGTTCTTTTTTGGTATGAATGAAATATAAAGTTACTCAGATATTTTAGTTAGTATTTTATTCATTTATTAAATGAGACCTCATACTCATAAAGGTCGGGTGCGCTTAACTCTCTCCATAGGTCGTGTCCCGCTGCCTTCCTTGATCTTGCAAAAAGTTGCCATTCCTCAGTCTTCTTTTTTGTTTGTTTACCCTGGGGCTAGGAATTGAATTTAAGGTCTCGCCTTGCATGTCTTAAGCACAGGCTCCTTAACTGAGCCCCACCCATGGCTGGTGACCTTTTAATATAATTCAAATGGCCTTTTATGTAAGGTTCCACAGAAAGCCAGGCACATTTACACATGCCTACAGTCCCAGCTATTCTGGAGGCTGAGGCAGGAAAATTGCTTGAGCCCAAGAACTCAGAGTCCGCTTAGGCAACACAGCAAAACCATGTATCTCTAAACAAACAAGTAAACAAACAAATAAAGCTCAAGGTCAGCTTAGGCAACATGGCAAGACCTTGTCTCTTTAGATAAATAAATAAATAAATAAATAAATAAGTAAAATATTTCTACATAGATGTTTATTTTGCAGCTCGATGTTTACTTCCCTGTGTGTCTGATGTGCCTCGTCCTTTCTGACTATGGCAATTGTGTAACCAAATTCATCTCTTCTGGGTTTCCAGGAAGCCCCAAGCCACCATGAAGGTCAACTCTTGCAACTCTTATCATCTCTTATTGCTTCTCTGATTGCGCTCTTTATCGGGTCATGTTCTTATTTTATTTTCCCTGGTCTTAAGTTTCTCTCTTCCCCTCACTCCTCTCTTAACCGTCGTTAAACTTTCGTTTCTAGTACTCTCAGCTCTCCAGTAATGAAGAGGGTCCATCCAAACAAAATCCAAGGAAGTCAATAGTCTTTATCTGGTTTGGCACGCCACCGCATGTTGACTCAGAGTGCTCGGTACATCTCGCCGTGTCACAGTCAGCGTCACGGGACCCACCCAGTATTGCACCACCAGTAGGTGTCACAGACACAAACATTGAGCTGTGGGCATTCCCTGGTCCTGTGGACCATGGTTTGGGAGGGCAAACTGGCCACAGCAGCAAGCCTGAGGATCCAAACACCCCATGTCCTGGTTTTAGCTAGACTGGTTCTGCCAGCACAGGAGGGACACGGTGGGGCCCAGGACAAGAAGGAGGATGTGGCCTCCACTCTCAGGGGTACTTGGCAGCTGTACCTGGGTTGGCTGGTCCCTTCCTGGCTAGCCTCGGGTTGCGCTTGCTGTGTCCAGATCAGCTGACGGTGGACCTGGCTTCCTGTACTCCCACCTTTTTCTCTCTCTCCAACCATAAATTCCCTGGGTGAAGGGAAGGGGACTGACTGGCTTCTACCTGAGCACAATGGAACTCTGCATTCTCCTAGTAAGAGACGAAGAAGCTTGTTGTGGCCCCAGTGTTAGGATCCCAGTCCTCTCTTACTCTCAAACGTGACATGGTGTCTTTTCCCTGTGCTCCCCACCCCCCAGGTGACCTCCAAGTCCTCGGAGGAACCTATCCAATTCTTGTTCCTTTCAATTTCTTCATCAGTGTCTTCTTTCACTTTGTCTGACCCTACTTGAGGACTCCTGAGCCTCGACTTCTGGCACCGTCCTCCCAGGCTCCCTCCTGGGCCCACGCTGACCCACCTTCCATATCCCATTCTCCCTCCCACACCCACACACTGGGCCTTGCCCACATCTTCCTGTCCAGTACTCCTCTAAGTCTCCAGGCCCCTCCCTTCCACTGACCTGCCAGGCCCTCACTCAGGGTCACTCCAGCCTCCCTTCTCAGCCTCACCCTGTGGAGCCCTACTGGGAAAAACAATGCTCTGATTTGTGCCACTGCAAGTTGAAGGTGGGTCTGGGAGTGCAAGCCTGTAATTCTAGCACCTGGGGAGGCTGAGGCAGGAGAATGAAGTTCAAGCCCAGAAGGGGCAAATTACTAAGTTACTTAGTCTGGACCCATTTTTGCTAGGCAAGTGCTTTAACTACTGAGCCACAGCCTGAGACCCTGTACGGAACTTTGGCATGGGATGTAGAGATCTCACATCACTGAGAGAGAGGTATTGAAATCCCTAGGTAGGCACTTGGGAGAAGGGAAATTAGATCCCTACCTCACACCACAATGCACTGTGTTATGGTTTAGATCTAAAGTGTCCCCGCTGGATGTCTCATATGCTTAGGAAGTGATTGAATCACAGAGGCACAGTTTGCTGGTGTACAAGAAGGCCCAGTGCCCTCAGTGAGAAATCTGGTGATGGCGAGTAGCACATGTATGTTCACGCTGGAGGCGACAATCCTGCTTCTAAGCATCAACCAGGAATGCGCATCTCCTCAAATACGAAGAACATCATTTATTGTGGCATTTTTATTATATTCCTGTGGTTTGGCTCGGAGTTTTCCCTCAAAGACCCATGCTTTGAAGACTTGCTCCCCAGCCCATGGTGCTATTGGAAGGTGGCAGAACCTTTGGAAGGAACGTCCTCATGGGAGGAAGTTAGGTCATTGGTGTCACCCGAATAATATGGAGATTTTAGCCCCTTTCTCTTTTTGTTCTCAGCTGCCATGACAGGAATGGGCTTCCTTTGCCATAAGCTCGCACCATGACAAACTTTGCTGCCACAGGCTCAAAGGAATAGGAACCAGTAACCAAGTGACCATGGAATGAAATCTCTGAAACTGTGAACTTAAACCTCTCCTCTTTTTAAGTTGATTCTCTCAAGTATTTTGTCACAGTAATGAGAAGCTGGCCGATACATACATATATAGTGAACAGTTGCAAACAGCCTACTATCCATTAATAAGAAGAATGGCTAGATAAACTCTTGTCCATCCACACAACTGAATATCGTGTGGCTCTGAACAGAAATACAGCCACCACCAGAATACTGCTCTCAACAAAAAGGAAATGTATAAACACATTTAGTGTGAAATCTTTTGCTTATTAAAGGAAGGGAACTATAAGCATATATTTACTTATTTTTGGACAAAGAACTCCTGGAAGGTTAAGCAAGACCAGAAATTAAAAGAAATGATCACTTGTATGTTGCTGGGGAGATGAGAATACGAGGGATAGGACTATAAGTGAGGCTTCTGTGCAAATACTTTCCCATATTCTAAATGTATCTGGTAGTCAAGGTATTTCAGAGTACTAAGAGGTCATAATTCTCCCTCCCAGGGTATACTTCGGTGACCCACCTCCTCCAACCGGGCCCCACTTCCCGACAGAACATTCAGCTGTGAGCTCAGTGGTGGCTTCACCTGTTATTTGGGCTTACTATTTCAGAAATTTCAGTCCATGGCTGGCTAGCTTCATTGTTCATAGATCTATTGCAAGGCAGTAGGGGTGGAAAGGTGTGGGGAGGAGAGCTGCCCACCCCAGGATGGTCAGGAAGTAGTGATGGTTGGAAGGAGCCAGCCATCAGGGGCCAGAGAGTATCTTTCGTCTGTCTGCATCTCCACGACCCACCCAAACACACCCAGAAGCGGGCTTTACTATTATCTGCTAGGTGATTCTCCAGCCCATCAAATTGACCATCCAGGCTAACTATTGCAATATTCCACAGGAGAGAAAAGACAGGATGGAGAGAAAGGAGCCTCAAAATTTAATACATAGAATTTTTAAATACACGAAATATGGCCTCCAGCAATCCCTTGCTTTCTGTGAGCCAGAGACTTACTCTTTTGCCCTTTGCAGAGAATAAGCCTCTGGTTTTCTGTTTCTTTGGAGGAGGAACGGTGACTTTGCTAAGCAAAGACAACAGCTGCTTCTTGACCAGACTCTTAACCAGTTGCCACATTTTTAGCCTCTCTGTCACCATTCTCCCAGGAGACTCTGTGGCTGCTTATCTCTGAGCTCCTGGAGAGCTCAAGTGCAAATCAGGGAGCTTCTTACCTTTTTCTGTTGCTACTTCAAAATTCGTTTTTTCAGGTGTGCCTGTTGCTACTGTCTGACCATCTGGAAGCTTTCAACTTCCAAAAAGCTGTTGCTTTTGTCTCCTTTTCTATTCCTTGTGTGAATTCGAACATTTTTTTTTAAAAAAAGATGAACTTTAATGCCATTTTATTGGGATTTCAGGGAACAGCAGAAGCTAATATACACAATCAATCCGTCACCCTTCAGTAGAAGTCAATCCAGAGCTCTTCTGTTTCTTTCCCCATATTCTGCTCTGAAAGTTATCTATTCTTTCTGTTCTTTTAATGGAATATCCTTAAAATTTTAATATTCTTGTCTGACCTAACAAAGTGTAAAGGTAATCAATATTCCTTTCTTCCTGCTAGGTATTGCCAAGATGGTAGAATGTTTTTGACTTTGATCTTTCCTTTCCCGTTTTTCTACTGTTTTAGTTCCCCATTATTTCTAGTATCTTCTTCAAAGCAGTATGTATATATATTACATTTGTATGTATATATTACATATACATATATTTGTAGCTCACTACATATGTAATTTATATTATATGTATAAAACTCTTCTACATGTAATAAGTATTGGCCTAGGCCCTGGAAATCTAGAAGTGATTTAGGCAGATTAAATTACATTCAAATTTTTTTTGTCAGATAGAGTCAAATGAAATTGCTAATATTTGATCAATTTTTAGTTATAAAACCAGATTTTGTGCACACAAATAGTAAATAGCGCATATACTTCATTTTAATTATTATATACCACCAACAAACCCAAACATGCTTATTGTGGTTTGGATTTGGGATGTCCCCCCAAAGCCTCATGTACTTAGATGTTAGGGGTTATCTCTGTGTGCTGTTAGGAGATGGGACCTGGTCTGGAGGGGTGGATTATAGGTATGTGGTGGAAGACAGGCTGGTGGTAGGTTATAGATTATGGGCATGTGGTGGGTTCGGGGCATAATCCTGGAAAGGGCCGATCCCTTGGACCGGAAGGATATATGCTACTTCCTCTTCTCCTTCTGGGAGACTTGGCTTCCTGTTTGCAGTGCATTGGGGAGCTGCCTCCGTCTCTGCCTCTGCCATGTGCTTCCCCTGTTGCCGGCTGCCTATAAATGAACTGTGATCTTCTGAGCTAAAATAAATCTTTCCTCCCCTAAGTTGCGGATGTTAGGTATTGAGTCACAGCTACAAAAAAGTAAGTCAACGGTAAACATTGAAACTATGACTCCGGGAAATAAAGAAGCAGAGTGTCTTGCATTTACTTGTTTACTTATAAGTCAGAAAAACAAGAACCACTCCGTGTATTTCAAATATAAAAGGCTTTATCCGAAACATAAAGCTTTAAAGAACCATTGGAAAGAATGGAGAGTGACTCCTGCAGCTTACAGTGCTGAACAAATGATTTCCAAGAGCTCACCTGAAAGTGGCTTCAAATGGGAAGTTCCCCTAGTTATTCCAGTCTGCCATACCGCCACATGTGATTCCTAAGAAAGCCGTCCAGTAGCTGCCTTCCACCCCATGCCTTCTTCCCAAGCTTCTGTCTGTCTGCAACTACCTGTGAGAAATAATGGCCTCTCGCCTTTCACCTCCCTGGGGCTGGCTATAACCTGGGCCTGCAGAGAGAGAGGGGGACTCTGGGAAATGTAGGATCCTGCTTCATCCTCAGCATCACAGGAAAGACTTCTGATAGGAATGTAACCTGCAGGGCCACCGTGGCAAACAGTAGTATGGCTCCAGGAAAAATTCAAAATAAGATTACTGTATGGTTCAGTAATTGTACTTCTGGGTATATACTCAAAAGAATAGGGAACAAGAACCACAATAGATATATGTACACTGGTGTTCATAGCAGCATTGTTCCTGATAGCCAAAAGGCAGAGACAACCTAAACATCCACCAGCAGATGGACAAGTGAACAAATTATACTATATGTGATACATATGGTGAAATATTATTCAGCCTTCAAAAGGAGGGAAATTTGGACACATGTTACAACATGGATAGACCTTTAAGTCATTTATGTGAAGTGACACAAGCCAATGACAAAAGGACAAATGTGATTCCACATATGCAAGGAACACAGAGACACAGTATAAGCCAGGTGTGATGGTGCACACCTACAATCTTAGCACTGTGGAAGACTGAGGCAGGAGGATCACAAGTTAAAGCCCAGGCTGGAAAATTTAATGAGACCCCATCTCAACGTAAAAAAAAAAAAATAATAAAAAAGATCAAAAGAGGGCGAGAAGAATGGGACAGCGGTTACAGTGCTTGCTTAGCTAGCGCAAGGCCCTGAGTTTGATTCCCCAGCACCACATAACCTGGGCATGGTGGTGCACATCTGTAATCCCAGCACTCAGGAGGATGAAGCAGGAGGATTTCCATAAGTCCAAGGGTAACCTGGGCTGCATAATGAATTCAGGACCAGCCTGGACTGCAGAGTGAGATCCTGCCTTTAAAAAGTCTGAGGCCAATTGGTGGGAGATGCCTCTTCAAGCACTAACACAGACTGTATACCCTCTTTCCTGCAAAAGTATCATTTTATAGTTCTTTGCTTCCATTCTTTGGGAAGGAAAGAGAAAATATGGAAGAGTGCATGTTTTCCCATTTTCTTGTTATTGTTTTTTTTTTTCTTGAGAAAGAGCCTTGCTGTTTTCTAGTCTAGTCTTTGAACTCTTGTACTTACAGCAATCCCCCTGCCTCAGCCTCCTGAGTGTTAGGACTACAGGTGTGTGCCGCAATACCAGGCTCATACTACTCATCATTGTGAAGCACCAGAAATAACCCACTTATTTCTGTTCCTAGGCCACTGCTCAGAACTGATTGAGTGGCCCCAATCTAGTTGTGAAGGAGCCTGGGAAATTCAGGGAAGCACCTGGATTTTGGAGCACATTAACCTTCTCTGCTAGGGCTTCCCTCTGGTATTTCTTCCCAGATTTCTTATAAATATTGTTATTTTCTATTCTCAGTTCTTTTCATTTGTCCCCAAGTGATCTCTGCTTTCATGTCTTCCACTACTGCTATTGTCAGATGACTCCCCAAACTCAGGGTTCAGCCTAGCGTCTCTCCTGAGCTTTTGACCTCTATACCCAACTACCATAACACCTACAGTAGAAGGCCTTTGGAGTGAGACCACGCCAGCTTATGGGTACAAATAATAACCAAAGGTCAAGACAGGAGAAGGCATTAAGGAGTGATCTTGGCACTGTGCAGTAGGAGCTAGTACTGTCTTCCCACATCCATTCTTCCTTTTCTCTCAGCAATATAGAGCCTTTTTTCAGCTTAGTACACAGCCACTCAGAATAAAGACTACATATCCCGGTATTCCTTTCTGCTAAGAATAACCACATGAGTGAGCTTTTAGCCAATGAGATGTCAGTTAAAGTGGTAATAGCAATATCTGGATTGGGTCTTTAATGGGAAGGAGCATGTACTTCTCCTTTTCCTCCTTCTCAGTGCCTGGGAGGTGGACTTTATGGTTGGAGTCGGAGCAGCTTGAACCTGGACGTGAGCCGTTTGTTGAGGATGACAGTGCAACATGACAGAAGTCCTGGTTGGCTTACGGTCACCTGAGAGATAGAATTCCATATTTTGTTTAAGTTATTCTTCCCCAACTCCTCCCTTTTTTCACACGTGCAGCTGAGATTGATACTAACTTAAACTCTATGTGTGTGTGTGTGTGTGTGTGTGTGTGTGTGTGTGTATGTATGTATTATGTATACACTGGGGGATAGGCTAGTTCAAGCAGGAGAAATAGGTTGTGTAGGAAGCTACAGGGTCCTGAAAGAGGGGGTGTGCTCGAGGGAGTGCCAAGGATCTGTGTGGCAGGAAGAGACTGGAAATGGGTTGGGATGATCCACAGCAGAGGATGGGCTGTAAGGCAGGACTGGTCGAGGGACGCACTGGACGTGATGTACACAACGACACGAGCCAGCTAGGGCTGTGCCGGCGAATGGTGGAAAGGGAAGGAAGGAATCCTGTCGGAGGTAATTTTAGGAGCAAAAAGGGGGTCAGGGAGTGTAACTCAGTGATTACAGTGATTGCCTAGGAAGCACAAGGCCCCAGGTTATTGCTGGGCATGGTAGTGTATGTCTGTAATCTTAGCGCGTGGGACGCTGAGGCGGGAGGATTGCTGTGAGTTCTAGGACAGCCTGGGCTACATAGTGAGTTAAGAACAGCCTGGAGGACTACTCTCAAAAAAGAAAAAAAAAAAAAAAGAGCTTAGAATTGTGGGTGTTCATGCACATGGAGGGAGCCTGTCAGTAGAGGAAGAGTTGGGTTTTGGGGCCCTGGGCTGAGTCCAGCCTTCTTTTGGAAAGAGGCCTCCATTTAGTCCAATCCTTTGAGCCCAGATACTGCTTACTGGCTCCTCTTTGCCCTGCCTTCCCCTGCTTGATCCACGATTACTTCATAAACCAGGAGATGAAGGGTCTAGAATCCCCTAGCTGCTGGCTCTTCCCCGCTGCCTTAGAGGTCTGCAGCGGGGCTGTCAAGGGCTGCTTCCCAGCTCTGGCAGGGAGCTGGACACTGTCTGTGGCTGGCTGGGGCAGAGTGCTCTAGGGTGTTGAGTAAGAACGGGGCCCTTGGCGTACAAACAGACTGTGTCTGTTGGTGGGCCAGGCCGCGGGTCAGGGGGAGGATGGGGGCATGGGGCTTGGGCAGACCTGCGTGAGTTGACCCCATTCCTAGTGAAGGTTCCAGGAAGCACTCTCTAAGGGGCAACCCCCTGATTCCAGGGAGCTCATTAACCCTCTAGGTGCCAGGAATACAGCAGGAGGCGAGTGCTGGGAGGCCGCTGAGGTCATCCTTCTTTGAACCTCCACGTGGTATTTGCTTAAAGCAATTGTTGCCAGAGGCCTAGGGCCCCTGGAGTATAAAGCGGAATGCCCGCCCTCTGTGCCCAGAACCCAGAAGGTGAGCAGCTGGGACTGAGGGACGGGGGTTGGAGTCCTAGGGGAGGGGACCACGGGGCCCTGGGAGAGAGCTGAGGGGGGAACTGAGACACCCCCAGGAGCACTTTGGCAAGGTTGCCGGTTCCCCTTGGGTATGCCTCAGTTTGCTCAGCTGTGATACAGGAGGCAGAAAGCCAGTCAAGTGAGGGGGCTAGGGAACTGCTCGCAGGGCCTGGGTCTGAGGAGGATGGTGCCAGGATGTGATTGATGTGAGAAAGGACACCCTCTCCTCTCCAAGTCTGTGGAAGACACAGCTTCCTTTCCAGCCTCCCTGACCCAGCTCCGAGCCCCAACAGCCCTGCGCTTCCTACACCTCAGAGGGGGCTAAAAGAGTTCCTCGAGTAAGTCCTTTCTTTTGTGCCTTTCCTCTGACCAGACCTCCATTGACGTTCCTCTCAGAGTCCATACCGCAAGCATGGCCGCAGCCCTCACCTGGGCCCTGGTCCTGCTCTCAGGTGGGTCCACAAGCTGACCTCAACAAGGGGGTGTGGGCGGAGGCTGGCCTGAGGGACCCTAATCAGCCCATCCTCTCCTCAGCCTTTTCAGCCACCCGGGCACAGAAAGGTTTCTGGGATTACTTCAGCCAGAGCAGTGGGGACAAGGGCATGATGGAGCAAATCCAGCAGCAGAAGCTGGCACTGGAGCCTGCGTGAGTGGCCAGGGCAAGGGGGCGGTGTGGAGGAAGGAGAAGGCAGCTGGCCTAGAAGGATAGCCTGCCTGTGACTCCTCCACCTTGCTCCAGCTGGGGACCCGAGATCAGCAGAGGCCTCTCCATGGTCCCAGAGGGCCAGGGTGTGTAAGAGTCTTGGTACGAGTGTGAAACACTCCCTAGGTCTGAGTTCGCAGATGCCAGGTGTTTGTGCTTCTGTGTGAGGAGTTGTGGTTGGCTGGTGCGGAGGACTAGAGACCTTGGCTCTGAAGGCCACTACCCTATGTGATTGGTTTTCCCTGGAGGATCAGTGTAGGATGTCACTGGGCTTAAAAAAAATGATTACGGCTCCCAGTCTAGTGACCTGGACTTCCCCCCTTTCCCCAGGGGGCTGAAAGACAGGCTGGAGGAAGACCTCAGCAATATGAACACGTTGCTGCAGAAGCTAGCTCCCCCGAGTGGGCAGCGGAAGGAGCGGCCTCAGCTTGCTCAGGACCCGGAGGGCCTGTGGCAGCAGTTGCAGGACGAGTTGAGAGAGGTGCGCGAGCGCCTACAGCCCTACATGGCAGAGGCCCATGGGCGCGTGGGCTTGAACTTGGAGGAGCTGCGGAAGCAACTGAGGCCCTACATGGTAGAGCTGATGGAGCAGGCGGCCCTGCGGGCGCAGGAGCTGCAGGAGCAGTTGCTCCTGGTCGGGGAAGACGCGAAGGCCCAGCTGCTGGGAGGCATGGACGAGGCGCTGAGCCTGCTGCAGAGCCGCGTGCTGCACCACACTGGCCGGGTCAAGGAGCTCTTCCACCCCTACGCAGAGCACCTGGTGGCCGGCATCCAGCAGCACGTGCGGCAGCTGCACCGCAGCGTGGCCCCGCACACTGCCGCCAGCCCGGCTCGCCTCAGCCGCTGCGTGCAGGTCCTGTCGCGCAAGCTCACGATGAAGGCCAAGGCCCTGCACACACGCATCCAGCAGAACTTGGACCAGCTGCGCGAAGAGCTCAGCGCCTTTGTCCGCGCGAGCGCAGATGGCGCCGAGGAGAGCGCCACCCGGGACCCCCAGGTGCTCTCTGAGGAGGTACGCCAGCGACTCCAGGCCTTCCGCCAAGATACCTTCGCTCAGATCGCTGCTTTCACCCAAGCCATTGACCGGGAGACAGAGGAGGTCCAGCAGCAGCTGGCGCCACCCCCACCGGGCCACAGCGCCTTCCCCACTGAGTTCTCACAAATGGACAGCGGCAAGGCCTTGAGTAAGATGCAGGCCCGTCTTGATGACCTGTGGGAAGACATAACCTTCAGCCTTCATGACCAGGGCCATAGCCATCTGGGAGAGCCATGAGAGCCTACCTGCAGGGTTCACTCTCCATCTCCTGGTCTTGGGAGATCTGGACCTGGGCCTCTAGCACAACCTGTTGGGCAGAGGGCAGACTGTCAACCCAGGATAGGTGAGACCACCAGAGGGAGTGCTGTCCCCGGCTGTCCTCAACTCCCCCATCCAGATGCATTACACTCACCAGGCTGGGCAAACACAAACTTTCCTTGCTCATCTGGGATTCCTCAGGAGTTCAGGGGTGGAGGGAGTGGGGAGGTAGAAAAACTGCGTGGGAGACAGAGTTTGCAAGCCTGTGTGTGATGGTGTTGGAAGCCTCTCCTGCTACATTCTTGAGCGTGGCTCCTGTCACTTCTGATTGCCTGATGTCGCTGCTACAGCTGGTCCAGAGAGGAGCTCTTGTCTCCCCCAAACTGCCATGACAGCTTCTTTGGGAGGAATAGAAGAGCACAGGAGAAAAATAAAATGGGGAGAACCTGGGAAGACATGTGTATGTATGTCCCTGCTGGCTGTGATGTTGGTGGGGGTGAATGGTGGGGACACAGATGGGATGAGGCAGAATCTGTATTTCTTTGTAGAACTCTGCACCTAAATGAAGGACTGAGCTCTCCAAACTGTGGGAGTTTCTTAGGCTCACTGGGGAGCATTCTGTGTGCCCTCCTCAGCTCCTGGGCTGAAGTCTAGACTTCGAGCTCAAATGAAATCGATGTGTATGATGGAAGCTTGCTTTTCCTGCCACCACAAGGATCCCTGAGCTGGATTTATCTTTCTCATTTGTCTGAAAGTGGTGGCCTCATCACTATCCCCATGATGTACTTGTCACCCACTTCCATCCCTTGCTGCTCTGTCTCCCCCCAATCCTGGTCTGTCAGAGAAGGCTGGCTCTGGCTGGGCTCTGCTTCAGGGCTTCTGGCTGGCTAGATTAACAGCTAGGGGTGGCCCTGGCTTGGAGACCCTTCCTCTGCACTCATAATCTTCAATAGCTTCCATATCATGGGATTGTATGCATGGAGTGCAAGCTTTCCTGGAGGAGCTGTGGTCAGGTGGACCGGAGACTCGGGACGCGATCTGTAGCCTTGGTTCCTGCTGTTCCCGACTCTGATTGGCCTCTTATGACAGCCCCTTCTCATGGGACATACAACTTCTTATTCCTTGCATACACACACTCAAAGGCATTACAAACATCTGGGATCTAAAGTTAGGTGTGAATGGGGAAGAAGAATCAATCAACATGACCTTTCCCTTCCAGCGTCCTGTCCAGCACCCTTTCCTCCCAGCTCAGTGGGCTCAGCCGGGCCTGCACAGGGTTCTCAGCACTTCCCTCACCCCTCCTGGCACAGACCCCACATGCCCAAAGACTGCCATCTTTGACACCCTGGAATTAGCCATACAACTGAGTTCCTGCAGCAGAAAAGTTTCCCAAAAGAGCATCTTATTAGTTAGAAATAGGGCTAGGTAATTCAGCTGTGATCCGAATGCAGGGGTGGAAGTGAAGGGAAGGGCTGAGCTTTTCACGATAGAATTTGGGGAGGTGCTTATGAGGACAGAAACGGATCCGCTAGAGCAGAAAGGGAGAGGACTGAAGGACTGAGGAAGGGGAAGACGCTGAGCCACTCGGAGCTGGGGACTTAGAGCCCACAATGGACCAGAGCAAGCCCAGTTCGGAGTGCACCTCTTCGGGATTCCCGGACACATCATTTCCCTCCGTGAAGGATTTGTAGACAGGTTTATGGGCCAACACTCAGGCTCCCTCTGTAGTGGAGCCATTTAGAAAGACCAAAACACTTCCCTGGGTCCGACAGCACACGCTCCAGGTAGTGACGGCTGAGTTGAGGAGGATACGGCTGGTTATAGAAGTTTGGGCCACGCAATTCAGAAAACACGTAGCTCATGTCAAATACTGTTCAGCAAGATTCAGAATCTGCGGTCTCTTTAAGAAGGGGAGGGGGTGGGCGGGCAGTAGCTGGCGGAAGCGGGGCCGAGAGAGCAGCGGAAGAGGTGGGACTAGGGAGCAACGGAAGCCGGAAGTCGAGGCGCAAGCTGCGCGTGGGGCAATGTCGGCCAGCGGGGCTGTGGAGCCCGGGCCTGTGGGGCCTACTGGTACCCCCTCGTCCTCCGCGGGCAGGTCATCCTCTACGGGCCCCTTGTTCCGGCCCATCAGCGCCGAGGACGAGGAGCAGCAGCCCACCGAGATCGAGTCGTTGTGCATGAACTGTTACCGTAACGTAATGCAGGGTGTTGGCCGCGGGCGGCGGGAGTGAGGGGTTAGGCGGTGAAAGTGGGGGTTAGACTCCCATGCGCAGCCCGATGCCCCCAGTCGGGGACCCAGAGGCTCGATCTGGACTAGGACAGGAACCAGGAATTTCATAGATTCTTTCATTCCTTGCGTTTTGGTTTCCCAGGGCACGACACGCCTCCTGCTCACCAAGATCCCCTTCTTCAAAGAAATAATCGTGAGCTCCTTTTCCTGCGAGCACTGTGGCTGGAACAACACCGAGATCCAGTCGGCAGGCAGGATCCAGGACCAGGGAGTGCGCTATACTTTGGCCGTCAGGGGCCAGGAGGTGAGAAGAGCCCTTGTAGCAAGTTTCTTTCCAGAGTCTCTGCTCTGTCAGGTCCGGGGAGGCAGGCTTAGAATAAATCTCAGTGGAGCCAGACCTTAGTTTCCTCCTCATAGAATGGTGTTGCTGTTGTCATGTGCTCATATGGCATGAGATTTGTAAAAGTAGTTTATGAAGATTCTGTGAGAAGGTATGAGATAAGAAGGCGCTCCTGGGGTTCATCTTTTTACCATTGGGACCTCTGGCACACACCATCCGTAGGACTCTGAAGGAGTTGTGTGGACCCATCTGAGTTGAGAGAGGGAGAAACAGCTGGGCTGAGGACTGATTTAGGGTGGTGGGGCACTCCTGAGGAGAAGCTGTATATACTGTTGACCTCTTTGGAGTAAAACTTTTCCTTTCTGCCCAGGACATGAACCGAGAAGTGGTGAAGACTGACTCTGCCACCACAAGGATCCCTGAGCTGGATTTTGAAATTCCAGCTTTTAGCCAGAAGGGAGGTAAGTTTAAGACTAAAGCATTTGGCTAGTCACACACAACTGAAATCTTACCCATTTTATTGCAAAACCTCTTGTGCCAGACTTAGCTTTGGCTGTGTAATCATAATGATTTTCATTGGTTTAACATCAGTGGAAAGCTTAGGTAGTAGCTTGAGGTAGTAGAGGGTAATACAAAGACTACCCAGTGCTGTTTTTGGGATTGTGACATTACTGTTATGAGCGATGAAGGGAGCCAGAATGAAACCTAGTGCTTGACTCGGATGCAGACGCCAGGACCCAGAGAGTTCAGCTGAATTGCCCGGTCATGCAGGAACTTGATAGCAGAATTAAGACTCATTTATCTTTTGTTCTTCCTCACAAGCTCTGACCACTATTGAAGGATTGATCAATCGTGCTATCTCTGGCCTGGAGCAGGACCAGCCCACACGAAGGGTGAGCTGGGTGTTTCTGGTTGCCACAGTTTAAGGAATTATTGCTTATCCGTGTGTCTGAATAGAATGTTCAGCTTCCTGTGTAGACTCTCCCTAACAGTGTTGGGAAATTTTTTGACAAAACCTTGTAGCCTCCAGTGTGTTGCATATGTTGTACTTACTGTCCTTTCTCTACTTCTCTAATGTATATGCAGGCCTCTTCTCAGATAGATATTGTAACATTAATTCTAAAGAACCCTTCCTGGTATTGGGTTATCTGTGCTTCCTGTGAATCCTGTATTTACTACTGTAGAAACAATGTAGCTGTATATTAGTAAATCCATACTGACAGACCAATCAAATTTAGCATGGCTAGAGAGCCTCCTCAAAGGACTGTGACTTCCTTACTGTTATGCCCATAGCCTGTGGGCTGGATGATGGAATGAGTGGGAAAATGAGGCCCCTCTGGCACTGCTTACCAGCTTCTCATTGTGAAGCCTGCAGCACTCTGCTCCCACTCCCTCCAATGGCATTGACCCTCTGCCAAAATTGACATGGCATGAAGGTGTCTGGGCGTGAGATATGTTACCAGGGCTGAGGCTTTTGCTTTGCTCGTGGCAGGCAAACGAAGAAGTCATAGCTGAAAGAATTGATGAGTTCATTGTGAAACTGAAGGAGCTAAAGCAGGTGGCCTCCCCTTTCACTCTAGTAAGTACTGGGGACCAATACTTTGGTTTAATGAAGGAGCCATCCTAAGATGCCGGGGATTTTCCCACTGTGGTCTGATGATAGGTGGAGGGTTGGGTAAGATTTCTTGTTGCAGTTACTATTTTGTCTCTCACCTGTTAGATCATCGATGATCCCTCAGGAAATAGCTTCGTAGAGAATCCACATGCTCCGCTGAAAGATGATGCGCTGGTGATCACACATTACAACCGGACTTCACAGCAGGATGAGTTGCTAGGGCTCCAAGTAAGTGGACTGAAAAAGCCAGAAGAATGCTGTAGAATTATCTGGTATACTTTGGGTTACATGGAGTTAGTGGCAAGTTATGTTGTTGCTGCTGCTGCCCTGTGTACCCTGTCTCAGCTTGTTAAGTGTCATCATCCAGCTCATGTTGGGACTTAGAGTGAACTTCACAGTTTAGGAGGGGAGTGGCTGTGATCATGTTCTTGCCTCGATTGGAACTTAGTTTTCTGGCTTCTCCTTTAAGTCCCGAGATAAGTGAGTGGTGGCATTTTCTCCCACCCCCCACCACAGGGTGGTGTTGGGGATGCTGAGGTTTTCCTGCCAACCTGTGATTTGCATCTCTGCCCTTTTAGGCAGAAGCATCAGAAGGGACGCTGGAAGAGGAAGATCTCAGAAGTGAAGTGAGTCATGTTGGCTGCTGCGGAAGAATGAGTGGAATTATGGGCTGTTCAGTGCCTCTTCTGAATGTCTGTGGCCTGAGTGCCCTGCGTGCCCTGCCTGGGAGGGCTCAGACTGAGTATACCCCTTATTATGTTTCAGGTGCTCCAGTTTAACACAAACTGCCCAGAATGCAATGCTCCGGCTCAGACCAACATGAAGCTAGTACGTATCTTTTGTCATGTGGTTGGCTTGCTTTTCACCTGACTCTTGCATGAAAACTATATTCAGGCTGGGAGCATCCCTTTAAGGAAAGCTCAGGCTTTACTTCCAGTGGTGAGGATGAGGATGCCTTTGATTAGACTGTGTACCTTGGCTGTTAGATTCAAAGGGAAAATTAGGCCATGGTCTCAAGGCTTCTGTGTGTGGCCTGAGCTATAGCCTCGAACATTTGTGAACCAGGGTCACCGAACAGGCAACTTGCCCTTTTCTGGAGGACTGTCAGTTTTAGGATGCTTTGTGATAGCTTTTCTGCAACCCTGGGACCAGCATCTGTGCAGGGTGTGGTTTTGTTTTTCTGGAATACATGGTCTTGCTCTCCTGGAAGCAGATTTCCTTAACTCCATCTTCCAGAAATCCCCCACTTTAAGGAGGTTATCATCATGGCCACCAACTGCGAGAACTGTGGGCATCGGACCAATGAGGTGGGTAGCTCCATCATTTGGAAAGTAGAATGCTTTAAGAGTTTGCACTCTTTGTAACTTTCATCCTTTCTCAGTTGGCTTTAGGAGAGGAGAATGAGATAATTTGGGTCTTCAACTTAGGCTTAGAATGGGTGGGTGAGTAACCCTTGAAGGAACTGAGAATAACCTAGAGAAGAAAAATTACACATACCATAACTCTATTTAGACACATGAAAGATTGGATATATGGAAGAGAGAAGCCTTTAAGTATTTCTTAGAGGGATGAAAGTTTAGGGAGGCATAGTTTGAGTCCATAATGAAGACCTTACTAGACCTGTTTGAAAAATAGGCTGCCTTGGAGATTTGTAAATTTCTTTAACCTTGATTTATTCCAGCTTAATCTGATTAAATTCTTATTTTTAATCTGATTAAATTCCTTAGGACAGAATATCATAGAGGGAATCCACTCATTAGATGCAGTAGGTACAGTCAAATAACATCCCCCCCAACCCCCCCCCCAAAAAAAAAAAATAACCCTTGCATAAATACTTTAAAATCTTTCAGCCCCAAGAGTCAGATTTTTTTTTTTTTTAAGTAAATTCACTTTCTTGGCTGTTTGGGCTAAATTTTGGAATGTTCATAGGGCTGACCGCTCTGTTCCTGACAGCTTTTGGTATTTGTAGTTTGGGTCACTGCTACTACTGTAGGTTTAGATTAAAAGTAGTGTTGGCAGAGTTGGAACCTTTAAGAGGCTAGATTAGAAGTTGGGCCTTCCTGAGTCTGAATTCTCCCTGGTACTAGGTGAGGCATGCGGGTCTCCCTCTACTACTTACTTACCTGACTATTATCTGACAGGTGAAATCCGGAGGAGCAGTAGAGCCCTTGGGTACCAAGATCACCCTCCATATCACGGATCCCTCAGACATGACCAGAGACCTCCTCAAGGTAACAGCCTGCTTGGAAAAGTGACTGTCCTCATAGAGCTGCCTCACAGAGATGACCTTTTGTTTATTTATTGTTATTACTTTTTATTTCAAGTAACAGTTTATCGAACCAAACAAAATTAAAAAGAAAAGGCCTTGGTCAAGAAGCCCAGAGGAAATCCAAGCAGGTCACCATTAGAGAAAGAGAAGGAAACAAACAACAAACAAATAAAAACAAAGAAAAGCTCTTGGCCAAGAAGCCAGGAGGAGTCCTGAGTGGTTATCCCCCAAAAATTACCTTTTGAGGGTCTAGTGGTCCAAGTTTGTAGTCCTGCTATTCTGGGACCTAGGGTAAGAGGATCACAAGTTTGAGTTCAGCCTAGGCAATGCAGTGAGACCCTACCTCAAAATCAAAACTGAAAAATGGACTGGGAATGTAGCTTAGTGTGAAGACCCTGGGTTGGGTCGCCAGAACTGCAAAACAAAACAAAACAAATCTGAGGGACATGAGGCATTTCTTTACTTTCCTGGGCCTAAGGATTGCTCAGCAAGGCTGGAATTGCAGATTCATCAGAAAGTGCACCGTAAGCCATTTGATGACTGGTTAGCTTTTTGGCTTCCGGTGACTTTATAGGCCTTCTTTCTGACCTCTAATGGTAGAGAGTGGAGTGGACTCAGAGTTTCTCCTAATTAAGTTGGCTTCATTTTTGTTGGGCCTATAATCCTAGCACTCCGGGAGGCTGAAAAGGAGGATTGCAAGTTCAACCCCAGCCTGGGCAACTTGGTGACTTAGAAAGATCCTATCTGAAAATCAGAAATAAAAGTGGGCTGGAGATGTAGGTTGGTGTGAAAGCCCTGGGCTTCATCCCTAAAATCACAAAAACAAAACAAACATTGGCTTTGCTTCAGTGTGTGGTTCAGATGGACAGGAGGGGTCTATAGCTTTTAACTGGGGACTGAGAGAAAATGGGATCCTTGACATTGCCCCCTCCCTGTCATTGGAGGCATTTGGTTAACTTTCTTTGCTCCTGATTTAAATTTTTTTTCCCCTGATACTGGTGATTGGATTCAGGGCTTTATGAATTCTAGGCGAGTGCTCTTCCACTGAACTACATATGCTCCTTACTCCTGATTTGAATCTTAATTTGGTGTGTCATCTTACAGTCTGAGACATGTAGTGTGGAAATCCCAGAGCTGGAATTTGAACTGGGGATGGCTGTCCTTGGGGGCAAGTTCACTACCTTGGAGGGGCTGCTGAAGGACATTCGAGAACTGGTGAGTCCCCTGCGTGTAGCATACGACTCCATTCAGCAATTAGACGGAGGGAAGACGACTGAAGAATCTCAAAACATTCTAGTTTGTGGTGCTTATAATTGGCTATTTCTTTGTCTTACAGCTCGCTTAAGTATTACTTTGGGTTGTGAAGAGAAGTTAATGGCAGATTTTGGGTGGAAATTCCCAGGCCTACTGTTCTGGGATGTTGTGGTTATTTTCTCGTCTTTAGTCATTTGCCTCTCAATAAAATATGGAATAAGGGTTCTTCCAGCCCCTAAAACTCCCAACACTTGTGTATCTTCATTTTAACTTAGCCTGTGTTGTTGGCCCTCCGTATCCAACTACAGATGGAATGTATCAGGAAAGAAAACATGTATGAGTCTTATTCGTTATTTCCTAACTAATACGGCATAATAAGTATTGACATAGCATTTGCACTGTATTAGTTATTTTAAGTAATTTAGAGATGATTTAAAGTACATAGAGGATATGTCCAGGTTTTGTGTAAATACTGCACCATTTTATATAAGGAACTTGAATATCCATGGGTTTTGTGGAGGGGAAGGAAGGGCTGGGATCAGCCACCTGCAGATACCTGGGGATGACTGTATATTTAACCTCTTGATTAATCATTTCCCTTGATTGATTCTTAGTTTTTGGACATTTTGTCTTTGTAAGTTGTACCTTTTCCTTACGTTTGTCCTCCAAACTAGATTAGATGTCATAAAAGCTTTTTTCTAGGTTATTTTTTTCTAAATTGTTTCACATTGCCAGTTTTGCCTTCTTGGCATATTGATTTCATAGCTTCTTAGGAGTGGCTGCCTAGGTCTACAAAACAGTGCGGGTAAAAGAGCTTCCCTAATGGGACTCCCACTGCTACTCCCCACTTGGTTAATGGGAAGCCCTAAAGCCAGTATTCCAGCAGTTTGCATTATTTTTTTTTCAGGTGACCAAGAACCCTTTCACATTGGGGGACAGCTCCAGCACTGGGCAGTCAGAGAAACTACGCGAATTTAGCCAGAAGCTGGACCAGGTGAGAGGACACTGGCCAGTTAGTACTTGTGGCCCTGGTGCTCCTGTGAGCAAGAGGCCACGTCCTCATTCCCTGCTACTTTTAACATCTGACCATAATGTTGGGGATTCTCTTGGTTTCCTCTATCTCGTGTTGTCTTTTTTTTTCTGTTTTCATCCTTATTTTATTGGAGCATCTTCTTCAGTAGCTTCCTGAAAAAGAATGCTTAGGAAAAAAATTTCTGGAATCTGTCTTTTTCCCAGTGTCCCTCCCTGCTGGGAGCTACATAAAATCTGCTTTCTGTATTCTCTCTCTTTCCCATAGATCATCGAAGGTAACATGAAGGCCCACTTTGTTATGAATGACCCAGCAGGAAACAGTTACTTGCAGGTATTGTGTGCCCTCTGAGGCTTTCGTGGGTGTTTCATAAAGAACCTTGAATATGATCATATCCCTGGAAACGGAAAGGCTTGATTCTGAATGGGTTGTTCTAAGATAAGGCAGAAAGGGGGAGATGGTGGAAGGGATCTTAAGTGTGTAAAGAAGGAAGCACAGGGTACTCCCAGGCTCCTTTCTTCCTGTACTTTTGCTCTTGTCCTCCTAGAGTTTTCATTCTGCCAATCTGGTTAGAAATGAGGACAGTTGGTGCACTGTTCAAAGACCAAGACAGGGAAACTGAGAGGCCTTAGGTTACCTGGGGAGATAATTTAGTGATTTATGTAACTTTAACATTTATTGAGCATTTTGGGTCAAGGAAAACTGTCTGCACTCTCTCCATGGTTAGAATGATTGCCATACTTGGTGTAGTCCCACTCTGTAGCCCAGGCCGGCCTTGAACTCACAGCAGTCCTCCTGCCTTGACATCCCACATGCTGGATTACAGGTGAGGTGTGACCCATCACACCTAGCTGCCATACTTTTCGCAAGGTGCTGAGAGAAAATACTTCGGAGGTTTGTTCTTGATTCTGCCTGGGACCCGGTGTCCTGCTTTGTTGTTCTGCTGGCTTAGCCTTGCCATGGGGCATCGAAGGAGGCCCTTAGGAGGACAGTATGAAACTCATTGAGTTCTTGGGAAGGTAGCAGTTGGCTGCCACCTACCCGAGGGGGAATGGCAAGATGTCACAGGCACTCATTGATTGTTTGCCCTTGGCCTTGCAGAACGTGTATGCACCCGAAGATGATCCAGAGATGGAAGTGGAGCGATACAAGCGCACCTTTGACCAAAACGAGGAGCTAGGGCTCAATGACATGAAGACAGAGGGCTATGAGGCAGGCCTGGCCCCACAGCGGTAGCAGTGGGCTGCACATGGCCCGCTCCAGTGCTGCAAATACTGCAGGGTTATTTATTACTGCTTGAATAAAGCTGGAGAATGTCCTCCCCATCCCTTTCTCATGGAGGGGAGGATACCTGGCTCTTGTCAGGTATAGGAACACTCTGAACAGCTTGTGTTGCAAATACAAGCCCATTGTGTTACTTCACCTTATTTTAGAGGTTTTGAATTGGCCTGGGAAGAAATCCAGAGTCAAACCACGGGGCATGTCATCTTCGCTTCTCCCTGTCAGCTCTCTCTTTACCCTCCCTTCACAACGTGCTGTCAAAGCTGGCTTCTGGGACTTGGCATAGAAAGACCTAGCTTTGAAAGGAAGAGTGCTGAGGGGCAGAGTCAGCAGAGGGGAAGAAGCTACTAAGGTAATGCCTTTGAGGCACGGGCTTCTGCGTTTCGTCTGTCCCTGTTGAGTAGCATGGTTCGAATTCAGCTTGTTAAAGAAGATTCCCTACTGTTTGCCAGTGTAATGTGGGGACTGGAGCTGGCATTTCTTTCATTCACAGATGACTATTTGCTCGTCTTATGCTAGGCACCTCACGGAATGGTGGACAAAGTAAGTCTGCTTTCATGAAGCTTAAAGTCTAGTGGAGAAAACTGGCAGTGAATGGGTAAGCAAGCCCACATGTAAGATGGTGGTGATGTGGAGCCGGGAAGGGTGTGAGGAGTGACAGGGAGTGGGCAGGTGTTTCAGATACAGTGGTCAAGGAAGATTTCAATAAGGTGCAAATTGTACATTTAGACAGAGCTGAGAAGGAGATCAGAGAAGCTTACCTTGCCTAGTAGGCAGCTGGAGGAAGAGGTTTCCAGGCTGTGAAATCCCAGGTGCAAAAGATCCCTGCTGTAATGTGGGAGGCTGGCGACTGCCTCCAGTTGCTAGGAAGTAAAGGACCCAGGGAGCACTGTGCTGCCCAGGCTCCCCCACTTCTCCAGCTTTGCACTGTAGTCTGTGTCCTCTCAGGAACAAGAGGTGACCCTGGTATGATGGCTACGGGGTATTTGTTTAATAAAGACCAACTAATTAAGATTCTATTTTAAATCTCAATGTTGTAAACTTACCTCTGAAGAATTACTAAAAGATGATATAGTAGTCAGGCACCACTCTGGTAAAGTTTTCTCAGAAGTTTCAGGTAATTTTCTATTTGGAAAATGTTTTCATTATTTCTCTCTTTCTCTCTCTTTCTCTTTTTTCTTTTTCTTTTTCTTTCTTTCTTTTTTTTTTTTTTTTGGTACTTGGGATTGAACCCAACGCCTTCTTGCACTGAGCTACATCCTCATCCCTTTTTATTTTTTGAGACAGGGTTTCACTGAGTTGCCCAGGCTGGGCTTGAACTTGTGATCCTCCTGCCTCAGCCTCCGAGAGTGCTGGGATTACAGGATTACAGTCCAGTACCACCAGGCCTGCCTGCTGTTCCCCTGTCCTGTTGCACCTCAGTGGATTGGCTCTCTGAACCCTCCCCGGGGCTCTAGCAATACCACCCTTGCTTCCCCTGAACTCTGATCATCCCTTCTTGGAGTCTGCCTCTGCTCTCTTTCTCACATGTATTTGTTTTAAGTTCTGCTGTCAGACGTTGGTCCACATTGGATCCTTCAGCATCTTATTTTTTGGAACAAACTGCTATACTGGTGTATCTAGTTCTTACAAGTGAGGGCAAGGGCAAAATGTTTTGAAGAATTTGGAGACTCAAGTGAGAAAGCAACTCACCATTTAAAAGCTACACTAGGCTTTATTATTGTGCAGCTTTTTACTTTTTAAAATGTTCCTTTTGATAGAATACATTTTTTCACTAGCAGTTTCCATCCTGGGAAAATAATTTATTACAGTTTTATTTTTGTGGACAGATTGTTTTAGAGCAAACAAGACACTTTTTTTTGAGATAGATTATTGCTTTATAGTCCAGGCTGGCCTCAAACACATGGCAGTCTTCCTGCTTCAGCCTTCCAAGTGCTGTGATACTGGTGTGGTGATTTACGTGGTGCTCAGGAATTGAACCCAAGGCCTAGGGCTTTCTAAGCAAGCACTCTAATCACTGAGTAACACCCCTTGCCCCAGAACAAGTAAAAAACACTTGAGAATTAAGTCTGTTTGGAATGTCTGAACTTTTCTAAAATCAGAAGCTCCCCAGGCTCTCTGCCTGGGATTTAGAAATCTGTGATGGGACCTATTGGCATATCCTACTTTTAAAGTTTCCCTAAGGTAATGTAATCTTTAGCTGGTGCCAACTGAACTGAGAGAAAAGTTTCCAAAATTAAGTGCTGTCTGATTTTCTGCAGAGTCACTACTCATGGCTTAAAAGTCTTTCTCTTTGTCCATTTTTTTTTAACCAGGACAAATACAGATATATCTTAATAATAATGATGAATTCATAAGAGATTGATGAAAGGCCATATGCAACATGTGCAAGTACTCTGAATCTTCTTAGCTGGGAGCTAATCCTGTTAATTCACCAAAAGACAGAACTCGGTCTCACAATTTCTTGGGTACAGCTCCCCTGGAAACTTTTCCTCCAAGTGAAATCCTCTACCCTTGGCTGTTATTTTCTCCTTACTGGGAGCTGAATGTCATGAGAGCAGGCAAAGAGGCAGTCAGTTCCTAAGCTATGAAGTCAGAAAGACCCTAGTTTCTACAGCGTGGCAGTCACTTTGCGTGTGCTCACAGCTTGACAGCTGTTGTAGCAGTACAGCCAGGGCTAAAGCTGCAAGTGCCAGGAAGGCCTACGTGGACAGCCCGTGTGTACGCGTTCTAAGAGATGGTAGTTGTTCCCGAGAATCTAAGTTCACTGGACAGCCTTCTGGTTGATTGGTCTCTTGAATGGACTTCCCCAGGGGGACTTTTGCTCTGTGAGGATGGGCCCTGGTGGCACGTTCACTTCCCATTATGAAGGAAGTAAATGGTGCTCTGGTTTTAACTGAGTCTCTTGGGAGATTGGCTGGTGTGAAGCAATTTCCCAGACTCAGTCCAGTTCCTGGGAAATGGTAACCTCAGTTTCTGGATCTGCAGAGACTGAGGATCAAGGACCAGAATGGGATAACAGCCGAGATGCTTCCTGGTCCTTGGTAGGGCAGGACCTAACATCTTTAACACTGCTCGGAAAGCACTTCCAACTCATTCTCATTTCATAAAGCCTCCTAGGATAGCAGCACATAGCTGGGCAACTGAGTCTTGCCCATAGTCCCTAGCATGAGCACATGGCTCAACATCTGTTACAAGCCTGGCCTGGTGGTACAGGCCTGTAATGCCAACACTCTAGGAGCTTGAGGCAGGAGGATCCTAAGTTTGAGCTCAGTCTGGGCAATTTAGCAACTTACTGAGGCCTCGTCTCAAATAATAAGAAGGGGCTGGGGAGCAATGGCTCTGGGTTTAATCCCTACTGGGGTTGAAAAACCTGTTAGAGAATAATCCTGCCTAGATTATGAATCATGTTTTAGATCAAGTCCTGTTGGGCCCCTGATATAAGAGGTTCTGATCTAAGGTCAGAGAAGGTGACTCAAAATGCCTGCCAAACACAAGTAGATTCAGTTACAGGTGCAAGGAAAAAATTTAGGCAGCATGTTTTTTGATGAAAAGATTGTGGTCCCTTGGCAAGAGCAAGCCTCCTGCTTCATATTCCAAGCTGGTTAAGTACATTAGCTCTGTGAACCACAGGTAGGTATTACATGAGTATATATACCTGTGCCCTGAGCCTGAATGTGGAGGTGAGGTTGGAATAAGTAGGAGGGCAGCGACCTGTGTAACTGAAAGCAGTAGTGCTGGGAGGACTGTCACATCCCTGTCATTTTCTCCCTGTACACCCGTGGCATGTTACCTGTCGCACATTGTAGGGAAGGTTACCTCTGCTTAAATTTAGGACATTAGTGGTGAGGACTATTTTTTCTTATTTTAAAACCATTTCACATATTTCTCTTTACAGGAAAAATGGGTTTTCAACTGGACCTAATAATTCTGTTTCCTGATCTAAAATGGGGACACTAGTGGCATCACTTTGTAGTTCTGTGAGGTTTAACTGAGTTAACTTCAGTGCTCTTATATGTACTTTCTTTGATAGAGTTCTTACAAATTCTCATGTCTGTTGCTTGTTTAAATCCTTTGGTGGGGGGTGGTGTGGTGGCCGGAGGAATGGCTCAGTGGTTAAAGTGCTAGGTACCCAAGTTCAATTCCCCAGCACCACATAAGCTGGGTGTGGTGGCACACACCTGTAATCCCAGCACTGGGGAGGCTGAGACAGGAGGATTGTCTTGAGTCCAAAGCCAGTCTGGACAACAGAATGAGACTGTCTCAAAAAAAAAATCCTTTGTGGGAGAAAGTGGCTACAAATAAAATTATCCCCATTTTGCAGATAAGAAAACCACCTAATATATGCTAGGTAGTTCCCAGAAGGAAGTTAGTTATGGGGCAGGCCTTACGCATAGGCCAGTCAGACTAAGTCCTGACGTATGGGTATTTTGAACTAAAGCCCACAGTTCGTGTACATGTTGTATTAGGTGCAAGTGCAGGGAGAGGGCAAAGCTCGCAGTGCTCCTGGAAACACGATTCTGGTGCAGCATATCCGATGATGGGGTTGTGACATCAGGTTGAGGGTGTTGATGTCTAATAGAGTGACTGGGGCAGAAGGAAACAGAAATAAATACCCAGAAAAGGGGTTGTGGGGTCCAGGGATGCTGTACTAATAGTGTTCAGTGAAGCAGAAATGACTTTGCAACTGTCCACTGACACCAGGGCAGAGTTCAGTTTAAGATACACCATGGCGGGTAGAGGAATGGTGCAGTTGTTAAGTTCTTACCTTGCAAGTGCAAGGCCCTTGGTTCGATTCCCCAGCACCACATAAACGGCACACACCTGTAATCCCAGCACTTGGGAGGCTAAGGCAGGAGGATTACTACAAGTCCATCTTGGGCTATGGAGTGAGACCCTGTGTGTGTGTGTGTGTGTGTGTGTGTGTGTGTGTGTGTGTATAATGTATGTATGTATGTATGTATGTATGTATGTATGAAGATATACCACAGAGCTGGGCCTGGTGGCACAGGTTTATCATCTCAGCACTCAGCACTCTCAGAGGCTGAGGCAGTTTTGCAAATTCAAGCCCAGGCTGGGTAACTTAGTGACTTTGTGAGCCCTCGTCTCAAAAAATGGTTTAGGGATGATGTAGCTCAGTGCAGGGACCCTGTGCTCAATCCCCAGTATGGGGGGAAAAAAATTAAAGAGGACAAGAAACCAAGTCAGGGTTCTGTTTGGAGACCCTAGGGTCCTCTAGCTCATAGAAGCCTATTTTCTTTGTCCTGTATGTCCTTTTCAAGCTCTCAGAGACCCAGCCTGCTTGTCTGTCCATGGCCTGTGTTCTAGCTGCCCGTGACAGCACAGTTGTTAAAAAGCCATGCTGTGGCAGGCCTGTTATCTCAGCACTCTGGGGGAGGCAGAAACAGGAAATCACAAGTTCAAACTCAGCCTGTGAAATTTAGTAACTTGGTGAGACTCTCACGAAAGGGTGGGAGGGGCTAGGTATGTAGCTCAGTGTGAAGGCCCTGGGTTCATTTCCCAGTACCATTTAAAAAACATGCCACTATGCCTCAAGGCAGTGATTGCCAAGCCTATATTTTATAACACAAGACTTGTTTTTGCTGGGCCTGCTCATGCAGGCCTGTAATTCCAACACTCTGGGAGGCTGAGGTAGGAAAACCACAACTTCAAGCCCAACCTGGGCCATTTAAGGACTTAGCGAGACACTTTAAAAAAATGAAGATAGAAAACCGGCTGAGGATGTAGCTCAGTGAGAAGGCCCTGGTTCAATTCCCAGGACAAAGAGGGGAAGATGTTTTTTGAACACATATCCCAAAATGTGTATATAAAGTCCAACAATGCCTATTTGATTAATATACTTTAAGACTGGCAAAAATTGAACATAAAATGTGAGCTAGGTTTTCAAAAATGTACATTACCTTGTGTGTGTGTGTGTGTGTGTGTCAGGGTCTCACTTTTGTGGTCAAGGCTGGTCCTGAAGTATGTAGCCCATGCTGGCCTTGACTCACAGCAGTCCTCCTGACTCAGCTTCCAAGTGCTTGGGTTACAGACATGCATCAGTACTGAGGAATCGAACTCAGGGCCTTGTGCTTGCTAGGCAAATGCTCCGACCACTGTGCTCTTCCTCCAGCCTCCCCCTCTCCCAACCCCGTGCGAATTACCCCTTGAATCCCTGTGCCTAGCTTCAGAGGAATCATGTTCTGGCGGTGTGATGTTGAGCAGTTTCAAGTACCTCTCCAAGCCTACTTTATCATTTGTAAAAATGATAAACCTGTCTGAAAATTGGGGGGGGGGGGCGGTGTTAATGAGATGATTGACATTTAAAAAAAAGTCTTTTCTCTCCTAAAGCTTGAGTATTAGGATTCAATCTCACTGGCTTCCCTTTTTGCTATGCTGTGAACAGATCTATATCCATTTCGTTGGGGAAAATTTTACACAATCTCCTTCAAGAGGTAACTAGAGGCTACCAGTAGTATGAAACATGAGTACTTTTGAGAAATCGTGTTTTTCATAGTCATTATAGACATTACTATAGTCATAGTCATCATTTTGGGTTTTGCCTCCCTGACTTAATTCTGAAGCAGTACCTGGGAAGCTATTCAAGCAGATTCTCATCCACCTAAAGATTTCTATACTAATACAAATAACTAGCATACTGATAACTGTGGGCCACCGTGGAAGCACGTGGTACAGTGATAGCTCAGTCCTTGCAACCACTACGAGTTAGGTGCCATTATTACCTTCTTGTTAATAACTGCCCCACGATCCTACAGCTAGGCAATGTCACACAGGCCTGAAACCTCGGTATTCAGGAAACTGACGCGGTAGTATTGAGTTGGAGGCCAACACGCCAAGTTCAAGGCAGCCTGGACTGCACATGAAGTCCTTATATCAAAAATAAATACTTAAATAAAAATGGCCTACTTTCTTTACCATGGGGCCACTCTGAAGCTGCTGATGAGGGGACTTGCATATGTAGGCTTGTATGTGGTCAGCACTCGTTACTGTACCCTGAACTATGGACAAACAGAAGAAACATGGCTTCATCGTTGTAATTTATCTTTTTTTTTTTTTTTTTTGGCGGGTGGAACGAATGATGGAGCCCAGCACCTTCACACAGGGCTACATCCTCAGCCCATTTTTATTCCTGACTTAAGGTCTGCCAAATCGTTAAATTGCCCGGCGTGGACTCCAATCTGGAATCCTCTTTTCTCAGACCTGTACCACCGGGCGATCTTCGCCGAACAATTCAGCGTGCCCACAGGTGGCCGGTATAGTTTAAATTGGCTTCCAAAGGCGTTAACACCTGTGGCGCTCTCAGGTCAGCCCAGCGAGCGAGTCCAAGCACCCTACGCCACTTCCGTTTCCGGCCCCACCTCCACGGGTCGAAGCTGTCAGTTTCGCGTTTAATAGTTTTGTCCCTAACGCCGAGCCGTCTTCCCGCCTTCGCTTGCTGCCATGGCGGCAGCTCCTCCACTCTCTAAGGCCGAGTATCTAAAGCGCTACCTATCCGGGGCAGATGCTGGTGTCGATGGGGCGTTCGAGTCCGGACGCAAGAGGCGCAAGAAGCGGCCGAAACCGAGCGGGAGCGGCGGCAAAGGGTGAGTTGGCACCGGCGGGGCCGGGGCCTGCGGTGTCTTGCCGCCTCCGTTCCCTTCCCCGCTGCGCCCCCGGCCGCCGGCGTTTCCTCGTCGGTTGGAGGGTCGCCCTGGTTCCACGGACCCCTGCCCAGGCCCCGGATTCCCCTCGCACCGTTCCCTGCCCTAGCCTAATGCCGCGCTGTCATTGCTCGAGTCTCACGCCTCCCGTGCTGAAAGCCAGGCTGTAACTTTCTTGACTTCCCGCCTTGGTAGCCTTCTTTCCTGTCTCACGGATTGAATGGGGTGCCTCGAGAATAATGGAGTTAATTCTAAGCCTCAGTGTTTGGCTTTTTAGGGTTCAGAATCTGCCTATGGGGTTCTGGAAGCCCAGAGCCCGTGATCCTTAATCAGACCCACAATCGTGTCCTCCTGTTGCTCTTACTAGTTGAGTATTCCTACTGACGAGAAGAACTAACTCGCACACAGTTCTTATCGTGTGCCAGCCACCTGAGAACTTGAAAACACGAACTTAAGCTCTATGCTACCACGAAATAGATACCATTTAAAAAATATCTTTAAGATGAGAAAATATACCAACCCAGGTCGAGTAAGTGTCCTCCGAATTCTTGGCTATCCAGAAATTCAGAATGACATTATTTGGAAATAGACTTTCTGCAGATGTAGCCAGTTAAGGTGAGGTCATCCTGGGTTGAGGAGAGTCCGGAATTCAGTATGATTGGTGGCCTTCGAAGAAGGAAGCTTTTCAGAGAGAGAGAGAGAAGAGAGAGAGAGAGAGAGAGAATATGTCCCTGTGGTGGTGAAAGCTGAGATTGGGTTGGATTCAGCTCCCAAGCTCTGCCTGGGCTTCCAGAAGTTAACAGAGGCAGAGAAGATCCTCCCCAAGAGACTTGAGTGGACCCAGGAGATACCTCGGTTTTGGACGTAGTTTTAGCTTGTAGCCTCTAAAACTGTGAGCAGATGTGTCTGTATTTTAAGCCTCCTCGTTTCTGGTACTTTGTTATTCTATTAGCCCTAGGAAATTAAGCCCAGTGAAGTCAAATATTTCCTAAGAACTACTGAATTTGTTTTCTATTCCCTCCCACCTGTGTTTGGTTCTTGCTTTATGCTTTTTTTTTTTTTTTTGTCTTCTTCTGATTTTTGTGGATTCTTGGGAGGTGTTGTCATGCAATTGAATAGTTTGAGCTTGGGAGCAACAATGATCATAGTTTGACTCTTTGGTATATCCCTTTATAGATTGTATGGTATTGATCAAAATATTTTATTGTTCTCAGACGCAGTTTCCTAATCTTTAAAATGAAGGTAAAAGCCAGTTGGGGTGATTGCCTGTAATCCTAGCACTCAGGGAGGTAAGGCTTGTAGATTGCATGTTTGAGCCAGGCTTGGGCAGTTTAGTGACTTAGCAAGCAAGACCTTGTCTCAAAAGTAAAAATAAGTTTTTGTTTTTGTTTTTTTAAAGAGCTGGCGATGTAGCTCAGTACAAAGGCCCAGGGTTCAATAGCTAGTGTCAAAAACATAAATAAATAAATAAATAGATAAATAAATAAGGGCTGGAGGACTAGCTCAGCGATTAAAGTGCTTGCCTAGCAAGTTCTGAGTACCTCAGTTCCATTCCCTAGCACCACATAAGCTGGGCCTGGTGGCACACGCCTGTCATCAAATGGTGTGGGGATGTAGCTCAATGTGAAGGTTCTGGGCTCAATTCGCAGAACCAAAATAAATAAGTAAATAAATAAATGAGAATAATACCAGATAGTACTGCTTACGTCTAACCTAAGGTCTTCAGGCCTCTTATGGCCCAGGACAGCTTTGAGTGTGGCCCAGCACAATTTCACAAACATATTATGAATTTGGTTTTTTTTCTTTTTTTCTGGGGTGGGTGGGGGCTGCAGGTAACTTGATTATGTGGTTCTTGAGTGTGAATTTTGTAGACCAGACATGTTCAACCCTCAGCCAACCTGCCATATAATGTGGCCCCAGGGACTTTAACATTTAACTTTTAACATTATTATGTGATTTTTTTTTCTTTAAAGCAACATTGTTCATACTGGATGATATGGTATTTTCTTAGTTGCCTATTCATAGCTGTGACAGAATACCACATATCCACAGTCGAAGGGAAGAAAGGTTTATTTAGCTCACAGTTGCAGAAGGTCTTACCCAGTCCATTCATGGGGCAGCCAGCAATGGTGAGGCTCACTGGGGAGGCTGGAGAGCTGCTTAAGAGGTGCTCACGGTGTTGCAGACGGAAGCCAAGTCCCAGAACAGCTAAGCGATGTCTGAAGACTTGGCAAAGCTAGAACTTTTCCAGCAAGAAGCTGCAGCAGGGTTTCTTCTTCCTTCCTTTAATAACTTCAAGCTGTCAGGGTGGGTGATCCACCCCCATGGTAGGTGCCCCTCCCTCACTTGCTGGCTCACAGATCAGTAACAGACACCTGAAAGCTCTGCCCTGGCTACCCCCCACCCTCAGCAAGTTGACACAATCTTTCCAAGTCAAACCCCAAGCCTTTGCCCCTTAGAGCCAGGCCCTTTCTCCCAATAACACATGGGGCTCTTGGGGTACACTCAGGATTCAAACCAAAGCAGTATTCAAGCAGAGAATGTGTAGGCGACAACAGAAAGCCGTGTATGGGAGGACTCAGTACATTGCTAATTCTACTTCCCTGCGCACCACGGTGGAATCAAAATCTACACAAAGCAGACTTACCTGTGTGTGTATCTCTGGGAGAGTAAAACATGGTTATTACTGATAATAGGATTTGAACCCACCTATGTGTATGGCCTATGGAGACAGGTGTTTATTTTTATTAAGCAATTATATGTTTTCTTCCTTATTGAACTTGGGGTTGCTCTATTATAAAGGAAATTTTGTTACTTGTATATATTAGCTGTATGAGACACCTAACATCCTTCAGAGTGACTCAGGCAAGCTGAAAGATTGGACAGTCATGGCTTATATTAAATAGTTGTTGTGATTTGAGATGTTTCATCAAGTGTCTTCCTCCTATTTTTTTGTGGTACTGGGAATTGAACCTAGAGACTTTGTACTGAGCTACATCTCTAGCTTTTTTTTTTTTTTTTTTTTTTTGAGATAAGGTCTTGCTACATCCCTAAATTTCCCAGTCTGGGCTAGAATTTGTAATCCTCCTGTCTCAGCCTGCCAGAGTGCTGGGATTATAGTCCTGCGCCAGAATGCCTGCCTTATCTTTTCAGATAATAACATTGTATTTTAAAACCAACAGATATATGTTCTCTTTTAAATTTTTTTATTGTTCCCGTTTAGAATGCGGATTGTCGATGACGATGTGAGCTGGACAGCTATCTCCACCACTGAACCGGAAAAGGAGGAGGAAGATGATGGAGATTTGCCAGTGGTACGTATCATTTGATAGTTCTGTTGTCAGGACGTTGAAATGGTACAGGCCTCTCTGTTTTGACTTCAGTGCCTAAGTTTGTGGGAGGAAGAGCACAGAGAAGAGTGGCACTTTGCGAAGAGCTGTCCACCAGAGCCTTCTCTCATGGTGATTGTTCATATGGTCCTGACTTACTGGTGGCTTGACTTTGATTTGTTGTGACTTTGCCATAGTGTGAAAACAGTATACATGTAGATTACACTTCACTTTGGAGTTTGAATTGTGATCTTTTACTGGGCTGGCGCTGTTACGGTTTGGATCTGGAATGTTCCCTGGAAGCTTCATGTATTTGGATGTTGTAGATGGTCAGTGGATTTCACATGCTATTAGACGTGGCCTGGCCCTCAGGGGAGGTGAATTACTGAGGAGGTGGCCTGGAAGTGTGTGTTTTCCTCAGGCACTGGTCCCTTTGTTGTTGTGTGAGAGCTGTACTCTGCAAGACCCTTCCTGCCATTGTTAGCTGCTCCCGAATGGACAGAGACTTCCTGAAACTCAGCTAAAATAAACCTTTCCTCGCATAAGTTGTGCAGGTCAGATATTGTGCTCTTCAGGTAGGATACCCCCTTCTGATGCTGGGCAACAGCCGCAGACCACTGCTTCCAGTCAGTTGGTGATTACAAGGAGAGGCTAAGCGTTCCTCCCTAGTGCATTGTGCTGTAAAGCTCATTGTTTGTTAGGGATGTTAGTGTATTTTCAGCTTTTACATTTCCTATTTATGATGACTTTAAACGGATGTAATGCCAGCATAGAGTGAGGAGTATTTACACACTGACCTGTGTTCATGGAGGACCCCGTCAGCTCACTATGGGAACAGAGACAGGATTCCTCAGCACAGTGGTAGAGCCAAGATTAGAATTACCTGTGGTTCAGTTTGTTGGGATCTACCTTAAAACCATTTGGGTTCAAATAAAGGGAGCTTTTTATTTAACCATTTTATTCTTAAGCTTTAAAATTGTGTACTCTTGCTCAAGAACTGGAGATATGTAGATGAATAAAAGGTCCTGTCTGTGCTGTAGAAATTATATGTATTTTAGAACGAGACTGAATTTTAAATAATGTCAACAAGATAAAATTTGAAGGTATCTTTCACATCAGCATCAAGTGCCATTAGAGGATTTTGATTTTTTGATTAACTTATTTGCTATTTATAGTTATTCTGTAAATATAAATGTATAGCATTTATTCTACATTTATATAAATTCATTCTATACTTATATGAATCTGTCATTAAATTTATTTACACATAAGTTGTGTATGTTATATAGTAGTGATTATAACATACATATAGTATTACACTAAAAAATTCAAAATTTATAAACTTATAAATTATAAGCTATAATGACTTATGATAAGTTATACACATGAATTAAGATTATGAATTAACTAAATTATTTTTATTCTTTATGATTAATAGTGCTGTAAATTTTTTCTATAAATTTATAAATTTATTTTTAAAACATATTTACAGGTTTAAATTTTCTTTACAATTTTAACAAGACAGAAAAAAGTAAAATATTATTGCAATTGATAGCCAATCTAAAAATATTTCTTAAGAATATACAGAAGGCTTACCCTATCTTGTATTAGCAACTCAACTACAAATCCAGAATTCTGGTAAAATTTCAACTGTTCTGGGCAGAATTTTTGAAGTCTTCATCTTCACTCCAAATTGAATCCCATCTCTTTTTCCTTTCCCTTCCTCATTCCCAGTCACTAGGCAGGCAGGTACTTCTTATTCTTTCAAACTCTTCTGCAGTTTTTGACACAAAGAAATTAGAATATAGGACAGGGGGAGACCAATTTTGAACTTGAAAGTTAAAAGACGGAAAGGCTCATACTAAATGGCATGTCCATCTTCTGACCAGGAAGACAGGATTAAAAAGGGTATGGATGATCTGCGGCAAGGAGACTGCAGTAGGAATTTAGTGACCCTGTCCCATCACCAGAGACGGTGGTTCAACTGTCCTGTGATGTTATCTGGTCTCTAGAATTTTTCAAAAATATTCAGGTTCAATGAATGAACCTGGTTGAGAACCATTGGGTTAACCTTTGTTAAATATTGACTATATGACTGGCAAAATTCTATAAGTTTATAACTATTCTGTAAAGTGGAGCGTATCCATTTTTTATGTCTTTGGTGTGTTTTGTCATTTGCCCTTTCATTTATAATAGTTTTTAGTCTTTGAAAGTTTTAATTTTTAGTGTGGTTGCATCCTTTGTAATGCCACCCTTTCTTAGCATCATTGTTGTTATTTTTATACTACCGTAGATTGAACCCAGGACTTTTGCACTGCATTGTATCCTCAGACCTTTTTTTAGTTTTGGTTTGAGACAAGGCCTCACTAACTTGCTGTGTTGTCTAGGCTGGGCTTCAACTTCTGATCCTCCTGACTTAGCCTTAGAGTGCTAGGACTACAGGCCTGTGCCACTGGGCCCTACTTGTCTTTTGCTATTATGATGACCCAGAATCCTGAATAAAAGAGGCTTTAGTCCTACTGCTGTCTGTACTGGTTAAACAGATCTTGATTATTGAGTTCATTTTGTTACTGCAGGATCGCCATGACTACCAGTAATGATGAGAAAATAATCCTGGGACTAGAAGAGCAGTGCACATAAGAATAACTAGCACATTTGCTGGGCCTGGTGGCACAGGCCTGTACCTCAGCACTCTAGGAGGCTGAGGCAGGAGGATCACAAATTTGAGCCCAGCCTGGGCATTTTAAGCAACTTAGTGAGACCCTGTCTCAAAATAAAAACAAAAAATGGTCTGGGCATGCAGTTCAGTATAAAGGACCTGGGTTCAATCCCAATACTGCCTTCTGCAACGCCCCCTGCAAAAAAAGAGGAAGTTTTAATTTATTGAGCATTGACCAGGTACCAAGCACTGCTAAACTTACGTGAATGATGTCATTCTGTTCTCACAGCGGTCCTTTGAATCTTGCTTTTATAAATGCAAATAACTTTACAGAGGTTTAACAATGCTAAATGGTAAAGCTGGAGTTTAAATCTCAGTTTATCCTACCTGAAAAACCTGTGCTGTCAGTGTATGGAGAGAGATCTTAAAGTAGGTTGTATGAGGAATACTAGTAGGATCTTGGGAGAAGTTTTGGGGAAATTATGACCTGGATTTGAATTTCAGTTTTTTCATCTAGCTTACTTGTGATACTGAGGAAGTTACTGAGGTTCTCTGAGTCACAATTTGCTGATAAGTACCTATCTTAGTGACTTTTTCCTCATGGTGACTCAATACTCAATATCCACAACTTTAGGGAGGAAAGATTTATTATAACTTGCACTTTCAGAAAGTTATAGCTCACTCATGGGTGGGTGGCTGGAAAATGGTGGAATCACATGGTGGGGCCACAGCTAGAGCCAGAGCTGGAGCCAGTGCTCCAGAGACACAGATCTTCACAACACTGCAAAACAGACAAGTCTGGGAGGAAGGATAGACCAGCACACACCCCTCTAAGTCAAGTTCCAAGTGTCTACCTCTTCCAGCCAGGCCCCACTTTCCAACACTGTACAGTATGCTTAGGAACATGAGGCTTTTGGGGGCCACTCCAGATCCAAACCATGACAGTACCCTAGGATTTATATGAGGGATCGTAATAGTGAGGACTGAGTGAGATAACTATTGTGGTTTGGATCTGGAATGTCCCCCCAAAGTCTCATGTATTTGAATGTTATAGATTATCTATGGAACCATGTGCTGTTGGAAGATTGGGGTGTAGTCCGGAGGGGTGGATTACAGACATGCAAAATGAATTATTAGCGTGTAAGTTGGATTACAGGCATGTCGTGGGGGTTTACCGCACCTTCCACACCTGGATCCAGGAGGGGCTAATTACTGGGCTGAGACTTGGAAGGATATATAAGCTGCTACCTGCCTTCCTTGGAGGACTAGTCCCAACCAATCTTAACTTGCCTTCCTGTGTGTGATTCTGTGAGAAACTGCCTCCACCTCTCTCTCTGCCATGCACTTCCATTGCTGCTGGCTGCCCCTGAATGGACTGTGACCTGAAACTGTGAGCTAAAATAAACCTTTCCTTCCCTAAATTTGTGGATGACAGGTATTGAGTCACAACAACGAAAAAGTAACTAAGGGAGTAATATAAGTAAAATGCAAAACACAGTTGCTACTCTGTAACTAGAATTTATTATGCCACAACCTTTGAAAGTCTGTTATGTGGAAAGGGAATCAGCTGTATCAGAAAACAGTGTTAGGATAGAGGGAAAGAAGTTACAGGAAAGTAGATATGGGTCCTAAACTAAGATCTTTTTAGCACCACAAAAAAGTGCAATGGTCTCTTTGTAAGAGAATGAGTTTCCTGTCAGTCAGTTCCCTGCCAGGGTGGGACTCCTTTAGTAATCACTTATGAGAGATACTGTAGAGAAGATTCTAGGGCTGGGGATTTGGCGCCAGGGTAGAGCATTTTCCTAGAGTGCGTGAGGCCCTGGGTTTGATCCTTACCACTGCAGGAGGGCCCGGGGGAGGGAGTGGAAGGGAAGGAAGGTTAGAGAAGCTTGTACTTTGGGAGTTTGGAAGGAATAAAATGCGCTTTTATGATTCTGTGTACGTCTTAGTGACCCCACTGGCTGGATTCAGGAAGACCCATCATTGTAGTTACCTGGAACGAGGAAGGTTTCAAAGGGCTTAGAGCCTTAATTAGTCAGAGACAGGGAGGCAGTCTCTGTTTTCACTGTGAACATAAAAGTAAAATTGTAAAAGGAGTTTAGCATCTAGCTCATTAATGTCATTTAAATACATGAATGGTTAACAAATAGGTTTGTAATAAAAGCTATTAACCTTTGGAAGGAGGTTGATTACTCAAAGAAAGATCTTATAATTAATGACAGCCAGATGGCTATAGAGCAGGCATGACTGAGGACCACTGCGTGTACTCAGTTTCTTTATGACTGCTTTGTGTGTGCACCATGTATATTAGGAGTTGGCATGGTCATGCCCATTCTTACTTCCATTCTTAGTAACTAGTAGCTTTGGGTTCTTGAGACAACAGTGTTTTTTGGTTGGAGCTTGGTTTTCCTCAGTGTAGTGTCCTGACTTCCACAGGTGGCTGAGTTTGTGGATGAGCAGCCGGAAGAGGTAAAGCAGATGGAGGCCTTTCGTTCCAGTACCAAATGGAAGCTCCTGGGAGGTGGGTTCCAACAGTAAATACATTTGAATTTCTATTTAAAGGAATTTTTTTTTCCTTTCCCACAGTGTTGTTTTAGAGGAATGCATAGTTTTTTTCAGGATGTCATCAATCCTGAAAAATAGAGTGGGAAAAGGAACTCAGGAATTGTTCAGACATGGGACGTTGTAGACTCAGTGTCCCTCTTGCTCTTATATTTTGTCATTACAGTTACTGAGGTCAAATGGAGACTCATTTAAGGGCATAGTAGCACCCTTTTCTCGCTGGCCCAGCATAGGAGAGCACTTTGGAATATAGGCAGAGCTTTTGGAGGCATTTATAAGAAACGGAGGAATATGAAAAATGTATTTAAAATGATTTGTCAGTTGATTAGTTGGTAGGCAAATAAGAGGAGTTATTTTCAGAGTGGCCTTGCAGGCTGGTTTGTTGCTCCTCAAGAGCTGTGCATATCTTTTGGGCATTCTGAGTAATTCTGGGGTGAGTGCTGCTGGGGCATCTTCTGCAAATTTGGGTGTGAGGGGTTGACAGAACATTTGTGGGAATTTGACTCTGTACTGTTTGCTTTTAGGCTACAGTGAAGACCTGCCTTCACATAGTCATTTCCATCATGATACGCCAGATTCATCTCCTAGAAGGGTCCAGCGTGACACCCTGGCTTCATCTCCTGGGGGGCCCCACCATGATACCCCAGAATTATCTCCTCCTGGAAGGGTCCGTCATGATACCCCAGATCCATCTTCTCCTAGGAGGGTTCGTCACGACACCCCAGATTCATCTCCTCCTAGGAGGGTCCGTCATGATACCCCGGATCCATCTCCACCTTGCAGGGTCCGTCATGATACCCCGGATCCATCTCCTCCAAGAAGGGCCCATCGTGACTCAGACACATCTCCTCCCAGGAGAGCCCACCATGATTCCTCAGATGCTTTGCCCCCAAAGAAGCCCTACCATATTTCCTCAGGTATCTCTTCCCACAGGAGGGCTCACAACAGTTCCCCTGACACATCCCAACCTAGGAGGACTCATGACTCTTCTGACACATCGCATCTCAGGAGAGCCCATCATGACACCTCCAGTGTGGCCCCTGATGCTGCTTATTCACTGCCCAGAACCACAAGTAGTAAAGTCCCAGAAACTGCCTCTAGCAAACCTTCTTCACACTGGAAGGATTCAGGACCCACTTACCCCTTACTCCAGAAAAGAATCAAAGTTGAGGAGGATTCAGACCTCTCTCCTCCGCGGAAGAAGCAAATGAAATCCCATTTTGGAGGTAAGAAGCAGTTGATTCTGAAGGTGAGCTTTGAGTTACCACTGCCATGGGAGACACTTCGTCCCTGGGAACTTTCTTTTGGACCTTTATTTGTTTTGTTAGAGTTGAAATTGACTTTCATTGGAAAAATTTTGTAACATGAGAGGCTGGAGAAGTGACAGGGAGGGAGAAAAATTTTTATATGCCCTGCCCTCTATAAAAGTAATGCATGTTTAAGGCAAAAAGTCTTAGAATGTATGGAGATGTATGATGAAGCAGGAAATTGTCACACACAGAATTGTGCCATTCAGTTGCAATCAGAGTCAGAGCTCCGATGTCTTGGTCTATTTCGTGGCAGAGAGAGAATCATTTGTTAGGGTGTGGTACCCATGTGCTTTGTGTATTTTTAGTTGACATTTTTGATGTTCCTGACCTCTGGCTATGCATACTATGAAGTTAACACATGTGGAATCCTGCTGCCCTCTTTGCTTAGCATAGTTTTCAGTTTTAAAAACATTTCTATGTTAATGTAATATTTTCTCACCATTTTTATTAATATACATTCAATGCATAACATTTACAATGAAATTGAGTATTTTGTGCACATATATATCACATCAGCTTTACAATTCCTTCCCATTTTTGACCCTCCTGCATCCTCTCCATCCCCCTTCACTCCCACCATCACACCCATTTGGTTCTATAGAATGCCTGTATTCTGAGTTTCCCAAATCAGAGAAACCAAATGATATTTAACATATTTCATCCTCTGTGTCTGACTCACTTCTCCATTCAAATCAACACACTTTATCTCAGCTTCCTAACCCTAGAATGGGCTGCAGTGGCCATATCTTGATGTCTTTTCTCTGGGTCCATCAGAGCCCTTTCTTGAGATATTTGCCAAAAGTTCCTTTTTTCTATATCTTACTGTATCTTTGTTGAGATTCTTTAACATGATCTCACCCACCTGTCCACATGAGAAAGAAAAATAATGTAATTCATAAGGTTAAAAATGTGAGAAAGAAAGAGAAAAGTTAAATTTCAAATGCCTTAGCTGAGTACTGAAAGGTAAATGTTTGTACATTCAAAAGATGTTCAGGTTATCATTACATCAATCAGTTTTCTTAGAATAAACTTACATCAAAGATTTAATAAATGAATTGCTACAATAAATAATCTTAAGTCTATAGAAAATTGCTACATTAAATTAACTTAAATCTATATCATGTAAGTATATTACGCTTAAAGCAATAGATATAATAGGATACTTCGTTGTTTCAGAATTTTTTAA
The DNA here is from genome assembly GCA_004027205.1 of Ctenodactylus gundi. Lineage (NCBI taxonomy): Eukaryota > Metazoa > Chordata > Mammalia > Rodentia > Ctenodactylidae > Ctenodactylus > Ctenodactylus gundi. Next base: position 672,283 of record PVKB01000482.1, on the reverse strand, counting down.
CTTTCATAAATTATTTACTCACATTTCACCAATTACTAACATTTTGCCAGATTTGGTTTATCATTTTATCTACCTATCCATCCATAATTCATGTACACATTTTTAAAAGATTTTATGCCAATTTCCTATAGTATAGTGAATATAATTATTATGTCTTGCAAACTAATATACTATTATAAATAATAATTATGTGAGGAAACTTTACAGATTTTATAAAACAGCTGGTATTATTTTAGAAGTATACCAATCAAATGATTCAAATACCAGTCTTTTTTTGCTATACTTTCTCTTTAGATGTTTCCTTTCCTCTATGTTTTTTTTGGTGCTGCTTATCTTTCTGCATCTCTCAAAGATTCCTTCAAGTGTTTTCTGCAGTGCTGGGCTAGTGGTTGCAGATTTCTTTAGGGATTCTTGATCATGAAAAATTTTCACTTCTTCATTTTTCAGGGATAATTTTGCTGGATACAGCAACTTGGGTTGATACTTGCTCTCTTTTAAAACTTGAAATATTTTGCTCCAGGCTTTCCTGGCCATCAAAGTTCACATAGAGAAATCTATAGTAATTTGAAGAGATTTACTGTGGTAGAATAATGCCTGTTTTTCTCTTGCTGCTTTTAGTATATTCTCTTTATGTTATATTTTTGAGGTCTTGATTCTGATACGTCCTGGTGAGTCTTGTTGCTGGTTAAGGTTACTTGGTATTCTATAAACTCTTTGTACCTGAAAATTAATTTCTTTTTTTAGATTTGGGAAATTCTGTTTTATGATTTCAGTGAGTAGATTCTTTATAACTTTCGTACTATCTTCTGCTCCCACACCCGTAATTCTGAGATTTGTTCTCTTTGAATTATCCATCACCTGTAGTATCCAGCTACTTTGCTCATTTCTAATTTTGGAGTCATGCCTAATTATGATATTTGTTTCCTCAGCCTTGTATTCAAGGTCTGAAATTCTTTTCTCACAACGTTCAAGTCGACATACCCTGCTTTCAAATGAGTTTTTTATATCCTGAATTTCAGCTAGATTTCAAAATTTCCACCTCTATTAAAATGTGGCTTCTATATGCTTGGTAAGCTTTGTCTCCATTAGGACCACTATTTGGTAAGGAAGTTCCTGTTTAAGCCCACTGATCAATGTTTAGATTTCTTTGAGAATATTTTGTTTGAACTGGTTGTTCAAGTCATTTATTTGCTTTTTTGACTTCCCTATTAGTTCCACAATTTCAGAGTCCATGGCATTAGTGTCTGGGGGTCTCAGGCATCTCTGTGGGTGTCCTGTTGCCTTGCCTTCTTCCCATGTTTCTGTTGTTGAGGGACTTCACTTGAAAGGCCTAGCTGCGAGGTTTCTTTGAATGGTTATGATGGTGTGTGTGTAGCGGGAGAGCTGCAGTTCTTCTGAGTTCTGTGCTGGGAGTAGGCAGTGAGGGAGGACCTAACAGTCTGATGGCCTCTGAGGTGTCAGGATCACCCCCACCCCCCTCAGCAAAGTTCTCCTGCCTGTCCTGGCTTTCCTTTCCCAGGGCAGGGCTCTGCACCCTAGGAGATGCTCCCACTACACCCGGCCATTCAGGCAGTCCACGCCCTTTCTCTCCTCTCCCCAGCTGTCTCTTGTGCCAGTTTTTTCCTAGGCACTGTTTAAGTGTGACTGCAAAACCGTGATGCATGATCTTCTGGGCTTTCTTTTCTCTAATCCGTTCAGTCTTGGGCTCTTTTTAAAAAATGGCTCCTGCTTATGTCTGCCTGTTACGGCTACTGAGTGCTGCTTCTGATCTAGGTTCCAAGGGGCCTTTTCTAGATGATGCTCACAGTGCATTTGTAGTATGCACTACCCACAGGCTTGTTTTTGGAGGCTGGGGCACCAGCTGCTGTCAGTTCCCACTTCTCCTGGATCTGTGCTTGCCAGGGTCTAAGGTTCCAGTCTCTATACTTCCCTCTGTCTGCGGTTGTCAGCAGTTCAGGACTGCACTCAGTCAGCTGCTATTTTCCTCCACTTCCAATTTATCATCAGGATTTTTGACCTTCCCATGGCCTTCTTTCAGTTGTTGGGGTGCTTCTGTATTTTCTAGGCTCTTGTCCCAGGCATAGTTGTTGGTGTTCTCCTAGCTCGGTGATAGGTTCTGGACTCTGTGGATGCTGGCAGCTCCCAGCTGTTTGTAGTTGGCCTGGGGTGGCTTCCTGGGCTGCTTTTTTTTTCCCCTCTTCCAATTTTCCTTTGAGATTTCTGACCTTCTCCCGGCTTCCTTTCAATTGTTGGGGCTCTCTTCCTTCTAGCTACATTGAATGGGCTGTTTTTGACTATATACTCAACTTTTTAAGTAGTTCCACGAGGAGACATTGTGCAGCTCTGTTATTCGGCCCCCATCTTGACTGGAAGTCTGTTATTATAATTTTTAAGGATGTTACATAAATTTACTCAACCGTTTCTCTATTATTGCATGTTTTTGAATATTTCTAAGCTTTTGTTTTTAATTCTTTAATGAATATCTCATTGTATGTAAACTGTTGTCCCATTTTGATTGTTTCTTTTTCTGTTTCTCTAAAGATTCCTTGGAGATTTTGCTCCTTGGTGGGTTTCATTAGATTTGCTTTATTAAAACTTGTTTTCTTGGGAGATAAGGTTTCACTCCATTAGTACAGGCTGGTCCTGGCCTCAAACACATGGAAATCCTGCTTCAGCCTCCTTAGTGCTAGTATTACAGGTGTGCAACATCATGTTATGTGGTGTTGGGGAATTGAACCTGGTGCCTTTGTGCTTCCTAGACAAGTTCTCTAATCACTGAGCTATGCCCCAACCCCTAGTGTGGATGTTTTTAAGCAACATGTTGTTGCTTTTGGGAAGAACATATGTGATGCTTTTATCTGGAACCTAGGTCAGTGCAGTGACATTTTTTACTGCATTTTTGTCCCTAGGTACTATTTTAATTTTTAAATTAAAATGCTTTGTTATCCTGTAGTCTGGGGAGATTGCATATATTCCAGAGTTTTCTGACTTGTGCTGCAGCTGAGGGCTGCTTTAAGTTGTTTTGCCCATTTTGTAGGTCAAGAGAGGAGAGCATAACTGTGTCATAGACGTGTTGGCATCTCATGCCCTTGTTAGTCACTAGTTCCTGGTCATTAGGAGCCCCTGTCCTGCCTGAGGTTTAAGTTGTGTCTGACTTTGTTCTTCTCCATTGTCATCCGTGTAACAGTTAGTGATTGTTCTTTATGAGAAGATTAAGTAAGTATTGTATTCTCTTTAGAAAGCTCTAAGGGGATTAATTTATTCTTTTCTTTTTAAGTGTTAGGGATTGAACAGTGCCTTACACTTACTGGGCATGTGCTTTAACACTGACCTCTGCCCTCTGTCCTTGTTTCTTCTTTAGTTTCTTGGCTCTTGTCGCAGGCATAGTATATTTCTTACAGGTTCTTGTCCTAGGTGACACTAGTCACATGACGGACATCTCTCTCTTCCCAGGTGACTCCCGGAAGGCCTCTGATTCAGATCTTTCTCCTCCACGGCGTAAGCAAAGTCAAGGATGCCACGATTCTGACTCAGATCTCTCTCCTCCACGAAATAGACCAAGACATCAGAGTTCTGACTCTGACCTCTCTCCACCAAGGAGGAAACAGAAGACCCGATCTTCAGATTCTGATCTGTCCCCACCCCGAAGGAGTCAGCCTCCTGGGAAGAAGGTAGAGAGTTCCAAGAGCCGTTTTCTTCTCCTGGAACGAGTCCTCTTTTTTAACCTTGTATAAATCTGAGGGAGTGAAGCCAGAGAATGAGGAGATCTCCTGCCCTTGGTATAAAAATTTCTTAGTTAAGAGGACTTCTGGAGGCTTATCTATGAAGGCAAGACTGGCTGTGACTCAGTGCAGAAGGACATCCATGTAGAGTTGAGTATCCAAAATGCCTGGGTATGGAATTGTTTCAGATTTTGGAGTATTCATGTAGACCTAACCAACTGGGTATCCTTAATATGAAAATCAGAAATTAAGAATCTCTGGGGATTGGAACATAGTTTAGTGTTAGAGCACTTACCTAACAAATGCAAGGCCCTGGATTTGATTCCCCAGCACAATATAAGCCGGGCTTGGTGGTATATGCCTGTAATCTTAGCACTTGGGAGGCTGAGGCAGGAGGATTGATGTTTGTTTGAGGCTAGCCTGAGCTTGAGTTCAAGACCAGCCTGGATGACAGAGTGAGACCCTGCCTCAAAAAGAAAAGAAAAAAGACAGGAAAAAAAAAAAAAAACAAAGAAAGAAGGAAAAAAAGAAAGACAGGCAGACTCTGAAATCTAAAACTTTGTGAGCATCGTGTTGATTGATACATAGAAAGGTTTGGATTTCAGACTTTTGGATTAGAGACGCTCAACCTTCAAGGGATAGTCTACCTATTCACCTTATAATTTCATACATACTATTTAAATTGGTTCAGAAACACTTCCTGTTTTCTTAGGAACAAACTGAAGACCAGCCTTTGCAGGGTGGTTTGGGAGCACAAACCTTGTGTCAAACAGATTGCAGATTTGTGTTCTCCTTAAGATGCCCTGGGTGAGATTGAGGCAGGATGCTCAATCTCGACACCTCGGCTTATACATTTGTAAAATGTGGGTATTACTAGTCGTTTGTACTTTATAAGGTTACTGTGAGTTTAAAATGAGTTTGTGTGACTAACACTAGTAGCACAGTGTCCAGGACAAAGTAAGCATCTGATGTAAGTGAATTATTATTGTAAACTGAAATACTGGTCTCTAAATCTAGAGCTTAAATAGAGGCACTTAATCTTGACAAATCATATTGTCTCTGATCTGAAGGTTTTGTTTTGAATCTGTGATAAAGCTTGATGAAAAAATAAGAAAAGCCTATGTGAACTCTGAGTAGATTGTAAAGAACATCAGTAGAAGGAAAGGGGTTTTACTTGTGAGTGGGTAAGAATGGTTGAACCTTGGTGTGCCTATTCTCTCCGAGGCAGGCTTGTGTAGAAAGCTCCGAGGAGACCAACCTGTCCTTAGCCTTCTCTGGGAGAACCAAGTAAGGGCTCTCTATTCAGCTGGGCCACTTGACGTTTTGTGTATCTGTGCAGTCCTTGGATGGTTTAATATGTACTCTGTGGATGAGGGTTTCCTGTCTTGCTGCAAAGTAGAGCTTTGTAGAAGCTTTCATTTAGATGTATATTCTGTTGTTATCTTTTTTTTACTTATCCACAATTTGAGGACCTTAGGTTTGCTTGATTTGTACTTTAGGTAGAATATTTTAGTCACTGGGTCTCTACTGGATGGCCCAGAGCTTGATACAGGTTTCTGACCAGGTGACCCAGGTGTGCTGTTTATGTACTAAAAGTCAGAAATACAGATACTTAGCCCTCTCTTTAATGTTCTGTGGATTTGTGCTTCTATTGTTTATTTATTTACTTTTTTGAGATAGGGTCTCACTCTGTAGTCCAGGCTGGTCCTGAACTCACTGTGGAACCCAGACTGGTCTTGAACTCTGCCTTCCTCAGCCTCCAGAGTGCTGGTGTTACAGGCATGCAGCACCATGCCCAGCTTTATGTGGTGCTGGGAGATTGAACTCAGGGTCTTGAACTTACTAGGCAAGCACTTTAACTGTTGCCATTCCTCCAGCCACCACTTCTATTAAACTTAATGGTACTATGACATTTTCTGTGAGATTAGATTTTATTTCTTCTTTTTTGTGTTGTGAATCCTGTGGTTAATAGAGACTATACATAAAACTAGAGTTTTTGGGTTGACTGTTGCTGGTCTCAGATGAGAACCTAACTAACCGTATGTAGGCCATGGAGCCTGTCTGCATTGCCTTGCTGATTTCTGGATGCGCCCTTCTCCGTTGCACAGGCTACGCACATGTACTCTGGGGCTAAGACTGGGTTGGTGTTATCTGATGTACAGCAAGAAGAGCAGGAACTCAAAAAACGGGACCAAGAAAGCATGGCATTTGAAGGTAAAAGTGGGAAAGTTCAGGGACCCTCCAGGCTTGTGTAGATTTTTCTTTCTTAATGTAGCTTATTGTACTTGATCATTTAAATTTTAATTGCTATCAAATTGCTGGTCTGGCTTTTCTGCCTTATGTTACCCTCTCAGGAGTGAGTTTTCCCCTCTTGAAAGCTTTCAGTTGTTTGGCACATTCTCAATGTCCACGTAGATGTTGGGAGCAACTGCCTGTGATCTGGCTGCATGTGTTTGCTCCATATCCCAGGACGTTGATTTCTTTTGTTAGAGTGTTCTCTCTGATTTTGATCCTTGGTGTTTATCTTACAAAGATTTTTTTTCTTTCCCAGCTGAATTCCAGTTTGCAGAAACTGTGTTTCGTAACAAGTCTGGTCGTAAGAGGAATTTGAAACTGGAACGTCTGGAGCAAAGGAGAAAAGCAGAAAAGGACTCCAAGCGAGAAGAGAAGTATTCTGAGTGGGGGAAAGGGTAAGCCGCTGGTGGGAGTGGAAGTGAGTCCACGCAGCCTGGGGCCACACAATTCTCTGCTCTTCTTGAAAGCTGTTGTCAGGAACTGATGTTCGCCGTGCTGAGCGATTCCCCATTTCTAGCCAGTGTTGTGGGGATTCTACCTTTTTAATACTTGGCCTAGGCTCCCCACAGGAGGAGGTTTCCTGAGTGTGACATTGTGGTCCACTGCAGTGTGGGAGTGAAAATGTCATGCAGAACGGTTCTTCTCTGCTCAGGCTTGCCCAGAGCCGTCAGCAGCAGCAAAACGTGGAAGACGCAATGAAGGAGATGCAGAAGCCACTGGCCCGCTATATCGATGATGAAGATCTGGACCGGATGCTGAGAGAGCAGGAAAGAGAGGGGGACCCTATGGCCAACTTCATCAAGAAGAATAAGGCCAAGGAGAACAAGAATAAGAAAGGTGAGCCTCTGACAGTTCTCCCAGCTCTAGTGGCTCCGTGCCAAGAGTCTGCAGCTACGTACAAGGAAGGCTTTGCCGGGCAATTTACAGTCTTTGTGTGTGGATGGGAGTTTACGATTAATTGCAACAGATTCTCAGTAGAAGTTATGTCCCCATTGCCGCCTAGCTGTGAATGAAAGGACATAAGTAACTAGCTCCTTTTTTTTATTCCTTCCGTTAGCGAGACCTCGATACAGCGGCCCAGCACCTCCTCCCAACAGATTCAATATCTGGCCTGGATATCGCTGGGATGGAGTAGACAGGTAAGCCTGTTTCCTACCTTCCCCCCACTTTGCTGTGGTCTTAATCTCCCCGATTATTCTTATATCACTCTGCACACTCCATTTTTGCTGTAATCATGAGGTGGCATAACATGAGCTTTGTTGCTTTTATTTCTGAGTTTCACAAGTCCTGTTCTCATGCTCATAACTCTATTCTACCTTCAGTTTTCTTTTCAAGATAGTTTTAAAATTCTGGAAAACTACTGATGTGGTCCAAGTAGGACACTCTGTGTTTTGAACATGGGTCACTTCAAGTATTTTGTAAGGTTTAGAGGAAATGAGTGATGGGTTATGGTCCAGAAACTTCTGTGATATATATCTTTAAAATGGGTTTGAGCCATAATTCCATTCACAGTCTTAGGAGTAAAAGCTTGGAAACTCCACCACTTCATCTTTTCACCTACCGGGGTCTGGACCTGTGTTCTCTCTTCTAACTTCCTGTCTGGTGTGATGATGAACTACGTTTGCTCCTGTCTGATGTCAGTCCTTTGGCTTACATATTCGATCTCATCTTCTCTTGACAGCTGCAGGGCATGATTCTAACACCACAGTGAGACTTTAGTTTTTTAATCTTGGGATCCTTTTACACTGTTAAATATATAATATTCCAAAGCTTTTTAAAATGTGGTTTATATCTTATATTTACCATAATGGACATTACTACTATTATGTTTAAAAAGTAATTACCAATTTACAAAGTAATAAAGCCAAACTGGGCATGGTAGTACCTGCCTGTAATCCCACCACTCTGAGAGGCTGAGGCAGAAGGATTGCAAATTCAGTTTGCACTTGGGTAGTTTAGTGATTTAGAAGACCCTGTCTCAAAATAAAAAATAAAAAGTGGTGGTTGTATAGTTGAGTGTGAAGACCTTCAGTTTAATCCCCAGTATGTACACATACCCAAGAAAATAAGCCATTATCTGTTAGTAATTACTGTTATTTTTAAATGAAAAATAACTATATTTACAAATAAACAAAACTCAGATTGTGTTGATTTTCATTTTTGCAAAATCTCACTCTTGTCTAGGTTAAAGATAGCTGGATTCTGCATTTGTCTATTGTTTAGCTGGACTTTAGGAAGAAAATTCTCTCACTTAGGTAGTAAAATGGAAGGTAGAATTTTTTGATACTACATAAAAACTCAACAAATACTAGTTATGTGGAAGCTGAAGCCATAGCAAAGAACTTTTTACATTATTATATTAAAACTAGTTAATTTTTTTGGTATTTTAAGTGGATCGTGATTTTATAGTATCATTTATCACATGTAAAATACTGGTTTGCTGAGTATTTTCAGATCTTCCAAATGTTTGCATATTTTTATTTTATGACACTAAAATTTGATTTTATTAATATCATCTGACTATCATAAGTCTTTAAATAATGAGAAGTTCGTGGTAAAGTGTAATTTTTCAAACATTTAATTGACATTTGAAAGCTTAACTTTTATTATTGGTAACAAATATTACTGCCTTCCTTGTGGTAGAGCTCAGTTTGTCCAGTGTCTTTTTTGACCTGTCCCGTCTTTATATCTGTGGGGTCCTGCCATCTTAAAGTACAGACAGATTTGCTTTCTTCTATTTTGGATGCCTTTTCTTCCATTTTCTTGTCTTACTGCATTAGCTAGCACTTCCAATGAAGATAGAACTAGAAGTAGTAAGAGCAGACATCTTTGCCTTGTTCCTAATTTTAGAAGGGAAACATTCTTTTACCATTAAATACATTGTAAGCTATAGTTTTTTTTTTTTGTAAATATCCATTACTGAGTAATGAAAGTTTTCTTCTGGGAGTGGAAGAATGGCTTAGTGGTTAAAATGCTTGCCTAGCAAGTGCACTTTGTACCTGGGTTCGATTCCCCAGCACCACATGAGCTGGGTTTGGTGGCGAACACCTGTAATCCCAGCACTTGGGAGGCTGAGACCGGAGGATTGCTGTTAGTCCAAGGCTGGCCTAGCCTCCATGCTCTGTGGTGAATTTAGGACCAGCCTCGGCTATGGAGCGAGGCCCTATTAAAAAAAAAAAAAAAAGAAAAAGAAAAAGAAAAAAAGTTTCCTTTTATTCCAAGTTTGCTGAAATTTCTTTTTCAAAAGTGTAAGTCAGATTTTGTTCAAAAATTTATTTATTTTGATCCATGGGGTATTTAGAAGTGCATTAATTCAAATGTTTGGACTTTTCTAATTATCTTACTGCTGTTAGTTTCTATTACAATTTTGTTTTGATCAGAGAATATACTTTGTAATATTTTGAGCTTTTGAAATTTATTAAGATATGTTTTAATGGGTCAGTATATTATCTGTCTTGTGAATATTTCATTTGACCTTGAAACAAAGTATATTCTGCAATTGTTTGATGTTTTACAATTTTTTTAGTTCAAAGTGACTTTTTAAATCATGAGATCCCTGAAAAAATTTTTGAAAAATATTTTCTATCACTTAGTATCAGTTGTGCAGTTTTTGTGTTAGCTGGTTTATTATACTTTTGCGCTCTAGAATTTGTATTTTATAGCTTGTATTTCTTTGCTGAGATTTCTTCCTCCCTCTCTCCCTCCCTCCCTCCCTTCCTCCTCCACTCTCTTTTTCTCTCTTGGCTTGTTTGTTTTTGTGGTACTGGAGATGGAGTCCGGGCTTTTACACTAAAGTACATCTCCAGCTTATTTTTGGTTTTGATTTTGAGACGGCCTCACTTCGTCACCAGGCTAGGCTTCAACTTGTGATCCTCCTGCTTCAGCCTCCCAGAATGCTGGCATTTTAGGCCTGTGCTCAGCAACGTTTTCTTCTTCCTAGAAAATAGTTGTAATTTGGTGCTTTGAAGTTCTGTCTGCTAATTACAACATTTGGTTTACACTGGGATTTCTTGATGGGCTTTTTCCTGAGTACATGTTACTTTTACTTGTTTATTTACATGACGAGTCATTTAAAATTTGTTACTAAAGAATTATGAATAATTGTAGGCACTTTGAATTATGCTATATTTCTGTGAAATATGTTGATTTTTGTTGTAGCAGACTGTTAACGTGGCCATATTTGAACTCTAAATACCACCTCCTTTTGTAGTGGAAAGTAACTAATATCTCTGTTCAGTTAATTTTCTAGGTGCTACTTTTTCCTCAGGCTAATAGGGTGTCCTCTTGGATATGTGTCACCTAATGTAGTCTAGCCAAGGGCTTGGATGGAGTTCATGTGTAGGTGATTGAGGCCTCTCTTCCAGCCTGTTCCCCCTAATTTTCAGCTGCTCTGCCCATCTTGCACAGACAGATACCTCAAGCCAATGAGCCTGTGGCTTTTGGACTTTGTGAGTTGTGCAGATTGGGAAGTTCCCCTTCGGCAAAAACTGTGAGTTATGTTTTCACATGTAGACTCTGTTTCAGTTTTTGCCTGCTATTGTCAGTGTCCCATACCATTGAATTCTTTCCAGTACATGTTTATTTTTCCAGGTTTTATGATTGCTGTTAGAGGGTAGGTTAGGTTGCCCAAGTTATTTCGCTATGGCTGGAACCCATCTCTTCTTCTTCCCCCCCATATATGTGTGTGTGTGTGTGTGTGTGTGTGTGTGTGTGTGTGAGACATAATGTTTATATTACATTACATTGTGTACATATATATTACATCAAAGTTACAATCCTTTCCCCTCCCCCTTTTTGACCCTCCCATACTCATCCCCTCCCCCATAACTCCCGTTATCACCCCCATTTGGTTCTACACGATGACTGTATTTTGGGTTTCTCATATTAGAGAAACAATTCAATATTTAACCTTCTGTGTCTGGCTCATTTCACAGAGCATGGTGGTCTCAAGTTGCCTCCCTTTCCTACAAAAGCCTTAAATCTTTATAGAAGAGTAGTACTCCATTGTGTACACAACCCACAATTTTTGTACCCATTGGTCTGTCTATGGGTATATGGGGGTCTTTCACGTTTTAGCTGTTGTTATATGTTGCTTTTAACTTTTTTGGAGAGATTCCCAAAGGAGGTATTGCTGGGTTGAATGGAATATTTATTTTCAGCCTTTTGAGGAATTTCTATACTGCCCTCCATAGTGATTGTATCAGTTGGCAGTCCTACCAACAGTGTGAAAGCGTGGAACCCATATCTTCTAAGGCGTTGTCAGTGGGCTGAAGGCGTGGGCCTGCTGTTACAATCCAAGACTTAGGCTAGCTAACTGCTTCGGTTTGGAGTTCACTATGTAGAAGTTCTTAGCTTGGTAGAAGGATTTTACGCTATAGCCAGAAATCAGAAATAGATTTTTTTTTGACTGGTATTTAATTTGTCTTCATTTTTTCCAGTTTCTTTTCTTCAGTTGTTTTTTTCTAGGTTTTTCCTTTTATTTCCCTTTTTGGTCTTTGCTTTATTTCTGTTTTTTTTTTTTTTTCCTAGTACTAGGGATTATACTCAGGGCCTTTCCACTGAGCTACATCCCCAACTCTGTGTAGTATGTTGTAGTTGGGAAAATCTGTATCAGTTAATCCAGCACCATTACTTAAAAGAGAAACTGAGGCCCACACAAAGAAAGAATTTGCCTAAAGTCATGTGGCTCATCTGATAAAACTGGACTTAGAAACTGGACTCCTGATTCTGCAGTCCGAGGCCTTTCCACTGTGAGTTCTCTTGCAGTTTGTTTTTGATTCATCTATTTACATGATCATATTAGGACTCATTTTTTTGTTTTTTTTTTTCTACAGGGTCTCACTTTGTAGTCCAGGCTGGTCCTGAATTCATTATGTAGTCCAGGCTAGCCTCAAACTCACAGCAATGCTCTAGCCTTAGCCTTCCAAGTATTAGGATTACAGGTGTGTGATACCACACCTGGCTTATGTGGTGCTGGGGAGTTGAACCTAGGGCCTTGAGTAGGCACTGTAGCCACTGAGTCACGCCTCTAACCCTAGGACTGATTCTTTTGAGTATATATTTCCCAAGACAGAAAATAGTACTTTTCTTGGTGTTCTGGAATATTGTACATGTTTCTAAGGTTGGAGATGGTGCTATTTATAAATTTCCCTTTTTTTCTATAGCCTTAATGATCCCATTCATCCTACCAGGAAGTCCTTAGCATGCATGTTTTAACTATGTGCCTAGTGCTGGGGGTTTCACTATCAGTATGAGGCTCCAAGTCAGGAGCTTACTTTCTGTCTATAGAAGAAAGACAGGTAAGTTCAAGGCCACTGAGGTAGTGTTACCATAGAGGATTGCCAAGGTGCTTGGGAAGGACAAAGGAGGAGTAAATTCAGCCTTGAAGAGGGTATGGTCAGAGACTGCTTCCCAGAGGGTTCGAGTCTTCAGGCTGCCAGTAACCAGCCAGGCGAAGGAGAGTGAAGATATTGAAGAGTCTCGTGTGTGTTGTCGAGGGATAGGGACCATCTGGTTTTATGGGTAGGGGGGGTCATAGCATTTCATTGTTGTTGGGCAGCACAAAATGTGACATGGAGTTGTGTGAGATGAAACTAGAGAGAGCTTGGCAGGGATCTGGCTCCAGAACTCCTTGGAAGCCTTTTTGAGGAGTGTGGTATAGACCTAAGAGGCAAGCGGAGCCATTGAAGTATTGAAAGCAGCTGTGCATTTTAGTTAGACAAGTTATGGCAGCAACGTGGAATATTTGAAAGGTACCAGCTTGGAAGTAGACCAAAGACAAGGCTGATGCAGTAGTATCATCCCAGTAGCTGGAGTTGATGAAGGTCTAACTTGACAGTGGTAGTGAGGATGAAGAAAAGAGGAAGTAGGGATGCTGTTAGGAGATAAGATGGCAGGAGCTGGAGCTTCATCATCTCTTGCTTAGGTCATTACAGAGACTTTTCTGCCTCAGGTTTCCTCTGTAGTAATCTCTTGGAAATATAGTTTGTGCTTCTGCTTTAAACGCATCCTTTCTGAACAAAACCTTTTTGCCACATCCTACAGAGCTCGTTATGATTTGGCCTTTCTAGCTTAAACTTATGGCCACTCCCTTTGTTATACTTTGGGCTCCAGCCACACCTTCTTGCCTTTGGTCCCCAGCATGTACCAAGAAGTTCTTATTCTGTGCCGCTGCTTTAGTTGTTCATGCCATGCTGTGTCCGGGGGTGGTCTCCTGACCCTCCTGTCCTCTGCCTTTACCTCCAGCCCTCTGGTTGCATCATGCTGCTTTCAGCTTTAGCTCAGGGGCAACTCCTGTCTGCCCCTCATGCCATCTTTTTTCACTCCCCTATGCTGAGTGAAGCCCCCATTCTGTTTCTGTGATACTCTGTGCATATTTCTATTGTAGGTTATGCTTTTTGTTTAAAATACTGTTTAAATATCTGTGTCTTGAACATTCCACCTGTCTGTGAGTTGATCAGGACAGGCATCTTGTTATACTGATTTTTCCGTGTTGTCTACTCCAGTGCCTAGTATCTATGACAATTCAGGAGATGTTTGTCTAATGAGTGGATAAGTTAAAAATGTGAACATCAGATGAGAGTGAGTTGGGCCTTTGGAGAGGGGTAGAGTTTTGCATAGTTGCCAGTGAGTGGAAGAAAGGTCTGGATAGGAGATAAGAAGTTATGTTAGACATTTCTTCTCCTTGATTCTGTTCCATATACATTAAATATTTTCACATAACTGTCTTCCTTTCCTCTGTGATCATTGCCAGGTTCTTGCTCATAAGTGTGTAACCTTTGATTACAGATCCAACGGATTTGAACAGAAGCGCTTTGCCAGGCTCGCCAGCAAGAAGGCGATGGAGGAACTGGCCTACAAGTGGAGTGTTGAGGACATGTAACTTCTCTGAGACGGTGCAGGTGGCTGTGGGTTGGGGTAGTGGTGCTGGGCATCCAGGCATCCAGCTGTGATGGTTGCTTTTGCTAACGATCACAGACCAGCAACCTGTTGCATGATCAATTTTGACCACAGAGGAATATTTGAGACCTGATCATTGGACTGAGGCTCCTGAACTATTCTGGTATACCAATGAGATAGCAAGATTTGTGGGAGTGACTTCTGTATGCCAGTATTTGTTTGGCTAGAGCAACAAATACTGTTTTTAATAAACATATTTATTTTTTTAAGTTATTTATTAACTTGATATTCTGTTTGGGGAAGAATTCCGGCTAATACTGATCCATGGGAATCTTGGGAGCAATGAATTGCTGGAGATTTCATTAATCTGGGTTGCAGTGAGTACATACTCTCGGTGATTTTTCTTCTGAGAAAATGAGAACTAGGTACTGAAGTAAACTCAGGAATATCGCACATGCTGTCACAGGTTAGTAGGAAAGAGATGGATAATGGGGCTCAGAACATTGGCTTCTTACATGGATAAAAATAAAGCAGGATCTCTACATCATACTGTGTAAAACAAAAACCCTAAAGCAATTAAAGACCTATGTAAAATGTAACAGTAACTCTAGGAGGGAGCTGGTGATATCCTTCACTGGTAGGGCATGTGCCTGGCATTCGTGCAGCCCTGGGTTTGACCCCCCCAGCCACAAAAGTGATAAAAAGTCTAGTGAGAGCAGATGACGAATGTGTGATGTGAATGTGAAGTTGAATTTCTTTGCAATCCATAAGATCTGATAGCTTTGACTGTCGGATCTTTTTTTGTTTGCTTCATAATTAAAGCAGAGCAACCCATAGTCATAGCTAAAGATGGATCTGGATTAGGAGGAATTATGTACAATGTCTAACTAACTAGGGATTATATATATTAGGAATTGAACTTGGAAAGAATGTTTGTGAGAAAGATATTAACATATAAATACATGCAAAGAATATGAATAGGTAAAATCAAAAGAGAAACCCAGATGGCTAGGAAGTATTATACCACACTAATAATTAACTAAATGCAAATTAGAATGCTGAGTTTCTACCTCAGAGCTAATAGTTTGCCAGAGATAAGAGACTGAACTCTTAAGAGGAATGAAAACTCACAAGGAGTTTCAACTGGTATATCCACTCTAGAGTGAAAATGGACACTTGCAAAAATTAGGGGGTATTTGGGAAGCAGTATTACATATTTTTGAGAGTGAACTCTTGAGCTCTATTGCCTGAAATCGAGTCTCAGCTACGAGTATGTCTAGCTGGTAAGTGACTTGACTTCTCTGTGCCTTAGTTTCATTTTCTCATCTGTGAAATAGAGACAGTAGTTCCATGGGTTGACTGTAAGCTTGGGAAAGTGTCTGGGACCTAGTAAACATCACAGAATTCTTAGCTGTTATCGCTGTCATCCTCACATGTGGTAGGCAGCTTCCAGAATGGCACCCAGTGATCCCTGCCATCTGGTGTTTGAGTTCTTACATAATCCTTTCCCAGAGTGAGTAGGAAGGACTGTTTTATAACTAATAAGACATACTAGAACTGTGTGACTTCTGAAACTGGGTTGTGAAAGACATTGAAGATTCTGCTTTGTACACTCTTGAGCACTTGTCCTGGGTGACGCCAGCCTCCATGCCCTAAGGACACAAGGCAGCCTTGGAGAGGCAGAAGCCTCTCACCCACAGCCAGCACCTAGTGGGCAACCACATGGGTGAGCCACCTTGGAAGGCCTCTAGCTACATTTGACAGGCAGCCCTGATGACCTCTTGACCACACCTGCTGAGAGATTCTGAGCCAGAAACACTCAGCTTTAATTTCTTGACTCGAAGAAACTGTGAGGTAATAGATGCTTAGTACTTTTTAATAAACAGTTTTGTTGAGACACAGTGTACCCACTATCCAACTCACCCCTTTAAATAATACAGTTCAGTGTTTTTCAGTCTATCACAGAGTGGTGCAACCATCATCACAGTTTTTACTTTTTTGAAACATCGTCTCCCTCGATAGTCCAGACCAGTCTTGGACTCACTGTGTAGCCTAGGCTGGCCTCAAACTTATGGCAGTCCTCTTGCCTCAGCCTTCTGAGAGCTGAGAGCTGGGAGTGCAGGCGTGCGCCAGTGCACCCAGCTAATCTTAATGTGGTGTTGGGTATTCACACCTAAGGCCTTGTACATGCTAGGCAAGCATTTCAACCACTGAGCTATACCCCCATCCCACCACAGTTAATTTTAGAATATTTTTATCGTCTTGTGGATACAAGAAACTTTACCTGTTTGTGGTCAGTCCCACTTTTTTCTAACTCACCACACCTTTTGAAGAACCACTCCTCTTGCTACCTGTAATACAGCTGTTCTGAGTTCTCATTTAGTGTGTAAATGGAAATGTCTTACAGTATGTGATCTTTTGTGTCTGGCTTATTTCAGTTAGCATGTTTTCAAGGTTCATCCATGTTGTAACATGTGTCTGTTTCATTTCTCTTTGTGGCTGAAAGATATTTCCTATATGGATATATGAATTTTATCCATACGTGATTCGATGGACAATGAGTTGTTTCCACTTTTTGTGTGTTTTGAATAATCCTGCTATAAATAATTGATGTGCAATGATTGATGATGCTTTCATTTTTCTTGGATATGTACATACCTAGGAGGGTTTGGTGATTCATATGTAATTTCATATTTAATTTTTTGAAGAGTTGCCAAACTTTTTCCAAAGAAGTGTGTAAGAGTTTCAAGTCTACTTTTTTTTTTTTTTGTCCAGAGATTGAGCCCTGGACCTTTGCACTGAGGTACATTCCCAGCCAATTTTTAATTTTTTTATTTTGACACATAATCTCACCGAGTTGATAAATTTCTCAGGCTGAGCTTGAACTGGAGATTGTCCTGCGTCAGCCTCCCAGAATGCTGGGATTGCAGGCCTGTACCTCCAGGCCCGACTTAATTCCTCTACATCTCTGCCAGTATTTGTAACCGGTTTGTGATTACAGTCATCCTAGGGGGTGTGATGGTATATCTCAGTGTGAATTTGGTTTTCGTTTTCATAGTGACTAGTGGTGTTGAGCATCTCTAGGTAGCTTCTTGTTTATTCAAATCCTTGCTCACTTTTCACACAGATGACATTAGTACACCCCCACCCCCACACTCACACACCCACACACACACATTGGGATGGCTAAAGTGGGAAGTCAATCAGGCACACTTCTGGATGTGTCTTAAGAGTCTTTACAGAGACAGTTGGTGTGTGTGGCATCAAACTGTGGGTTTGCACTTGTCTTAAATGTGGGTGTCCTGTACAGTGGGCTGAGGTCCTGGGTGGGACAAGAGCAGGAGGAGGAAGCACATGGGCGCACAGGCTTGCTCGCTTGCTCCCTCTCTGCTTCCAGCTGCCATGACGTGAGCAGGTGTGCTCCACTATACATAGCTCTACCACACAGGCCCAAGGTAGTGGAGCCTTCAGGTGTGGACTGAAACTCTAAAACTGTGAGCCAAAAAAACCCACTTTTCCTCCCCTAAGCTGACTTTCTCATACATCCTATCACAGTGACAAAAAACTGACGTACACATACGAATGTCATAAATATATAGGATAACACACACAGTTTTATGAAAATAAATTTTTTATATGAGGGGGCTGATGATGTAGCTTAGTGTTAGAGTGCTTCCCTGGCATGTGTGAGTCCCTGGGTTAGATCCCAAGCAGTTAAAAAAAATACGTATTTGGTGACAGGTCTTTTATTGATTATATGATTTGCAAGTGTTTTCCCTCATTCTTGAGTTGTTACTGTTTTAAGCTGCTACAACACTTAAGTATTTTGCACTTAGGGTAGGGTAGTTTGTTACACGACAGAATATAAAATATATATGTATATCAGAGCAGTTCCCCTCCTGGCTGTATCGTGAGGTAGTCCCATATAAGGAAGTTTATATGTGTATTTTAGGTAGAAGAACTAGAAGCAACTTCGATACCTGTCACTAAGGGAATTGGTAACTAAAATGATGTGTATGCGTATGGTGGAATAATATTTTAAAGTCAGATACAGGCTGTTGGCCTATTGACGTGATCAAATCCAGAGGAGAAAATAAGAAACAATGAGATTTTATAGCAAAAATCAGCTAAGTAAGTTACTCACAATTGGATGTGGTGGTTCACGCCTGTAATCCCAGCATTATGGGAGGCTGAGGCAGGAAGATGTTAAGTTCAAGCCTAGGCAATTTAGCAATTTAGTGAGGCCCTGTCTTAAAATAAAAACATGAAAAAGGCCTGGGATGTAGCTTAGTGCACAGGCCCTGGTTCAATCCCTGTACCCCAGGAAAAGAAGGGCACAGGGGAAGGTTCAGTTTAGATAACAGTGGAAGCCAGTCCTGGTTTTACAGGCCAGTAATTTCAGCACCCTGGGAGGCTGAGGCAGCAGGATCATAGGTTGGAGCCCAGCCTGGACAACTTAGCCACTTACTGAGACCCTGTCTCAAAATCAAAACTATATTGGGCTAGAATTGTAGCTTATTGTGAAAGCCCTGGACTCAACCTCAGGACAAACAAAAACCAAACTAAGATAGTAACAGATAAGCCGATGAAATCTGAATAACATCTGTAGTTCAGTTCATAGAAATGTGCCAATATGAATTTCTAAGTTTTGACAAATGGTCTGTAGTTGAGAAGAAGTTATCATTAGAGGGATTGCATAAGAAGTAAGAAGTACACTGTAGTTACCACGTTTCTGTATATGTAAAATTATTCCAAAGTTAAAACTTATTTTTAAGAAATGACCCCAAAGCATACAGGTTCTGGATACTGGATGCTGCCATTTCTCTTTTTGAGATTACACTTTTGTAAGCTCTTCTGCACCTCATCCCCTGTCCTGGGACAGAGGTGCCAGGAGGACGTTCAGCGCCTCGCGCATTGTCACACCTGTTCTGTAGGAAGGGGTCTGATTTCATAAGGGTTCCGGCTTTAACTTCATTTTTGTGGATTCCCACAGTTTCTGAATTTTTCCTAGTGCAAGGAACAACTTGCTGTGGTGTGGGGAATGCAGGTGAATTCTACTCTAGGTGATCTCTGTGTTTAGAAGTCCTTGGTAAAATGTATAAATTCCTCCTCCCTCCAGTTTCTCTTCCTTTCAGTACTAGAACTGCACAGCCAGCGGGGCAGAGACCCCAGGCTTGTCTAGCTTGTAGTTGTCGTTTCATTGGCTGGCTGCTAGAGGGCAGTGTGACATGCCTTTTCTGAACCAAGGAGAGCTGGGCCCAGAGTCCACATACATTTCAAAAGAGCAGGTCTTAAATTCGAGTCATTTGTAGGTAAATGGATACATCTTGAGACCTTTACGCTTAGTGAAATGAGTCAGACACAGAAGGTTAAGTATCGTATGGTTTCTCTAATATGTGAAAATCAAACCATAAAAATAATAAAAGAGAGATGGAAGAAAGTAAGAAGATAGACTTTGTGAAGAAGGAAAGGGGATATGGGATTAATTAAGGGGATGGGAAGGATAAAGGGATGTGATATGTCAGTAAAATTTTTTAAAAATTAAAACAGTAGGTATTGTACTCTCAAGGATATAGGTGACTAAATTGAGTTGCATATCCCTCTACTTCCTGCCCCCCACATGAGATTAAGAAACATAATTATCTCCAATATTGCAAAGATTTTGAAGAGTGACACCCAGGGTTTAGATTTTGATTATAATTGTTCTTTCTTGGGCGTTGAAAATCATTCTGTATGTGGAAGGTGTGTGTGTGCACGCGCACGTGTGTGTGCATTTTGTTTTGATCAAATTCAGATCTTCTTGCTCTCTCTTTCCTGAGCCTGCTCTATTCTCAGATTAGGGTTAAGAAGCAGAAAGTAAGGGCTAGGCCATATCTTAGTTGTTAGAACAGTTACCTAGTATGCACGCGGCCCTGGTTTCAATCTCCTAGCAGCACATAAAATTGGCTAGGCATGTTGGTGCATGCCTGCAGTATTAGCTGAGGCAGGAGGATTGCTGTGAATTTGAGGCCAGCCTGAGCTACATAGTAAATTCAGGACCAGTGTGGACTACAGAGTGAGACCCTTTCTCAAAAACAACAAAATAAAACAAGAAAAAAACCAAAGCAAAGAATACTGTAAACCACTGAATTATCCATGTTAAAAGTGTGAATCTTATGGTATATAAATTATATCTCAGAAACGTAAAACAAATGGAATAGACACTTTGACTTGTATATAGTTACTTGGTAGTACTGGCTGGAAAAGTGGAAAAGCCTTCATGCTGTGGGATTGGTGTGTGGTTCAATAGAAGGAGTTACTCTGTCCTCTTTCCTCTTAGGCCTTTGGAATATGGACCTTGCAGGACACTCCGTACGTCGTCTCTTTGCATGGAGGTTACTCGTCCTAGCTCAGCATCCCCGAGAGCAGAGTGAGAATCAGAGTGTGATTCTTGAGCAGCCCAGTGGGACCCCTGAGCTCTGCCGAGTTGGCCATCTTGAGACCTCAGTTTTAAATGTGAGCTGGTTAACAAATATGTGTCCTGAACTGTGTTACTTTACAGGGGCTCTGCAGGCAGTCCCTGTCTCCTAATGTCCTCCTTTTGAGGCCCGCATTCTGGAACTGACCTGTGAAAATGGGCAGAGAGGTTATGGGGCTGAGCTGGAGCTGGCTCACAACTCCCTGGTGACTTGGGCTTTCTTTGCCACTGAGTGAAGGGGTAACTGTCTCCCTTTTGTACCTGAGTGGTGTCCTGTGCTCAGCTGAGAAATGCTTGCCTCAGACCTGACATCATTGACCTTGGGTTTGCACACCCTTTGAGAAAACAAGGACATGTGGGTAGTCCTACTGGTTTGATCCTTGAGTGGTGCCTGTGACCCCACCATGTTGGGAGGTGACAGAGAACAGTCAGTTGACAAAGGGGAAAGTCTCCCCTTCTCTGCACATGATATTCAGCTAAAGAATTACAAGGGGTATAACTTTGTTCCATCCCACATAAGACAACAGTTTCTTATGTGTAGTAAGCAGGGCCTGTTTTCTATATTTTCCTTTTCCTTTGGCAGGGAAGGAAACATTTTGTTTGGAGAGAGTAACTTGCTCAAAATTGCCTTGAGTTTGGTAGCAGCCAGAATTTAAACATCAGAGTTTTCTACCTGCACTTTTCCTCCACCCGTCTTCATCTGAGGACCATGGTGACAGGTGAGGAGTGGGCAAGGTACTGTTCTCGACTCAACAGTTCTGACCGGGGCCTTCTCACTGCCTCTTGAATGAGGTCCGTAGCACACTTGGGGCTGAGCTCCCCAGTCCCGGAGGAATGGCTTGCTGTCAGTCTCAGTTTGGAACTTGGCTTTGAAAGCCTCGAGTGTGTTAGAGGTGCGCTTGCCCTTGGCTCTTTTTGCCAGGGAATCGGGAAGAGGTAAATGAAGCACCTAGGAAGAGAGGAATCCATGTTTGGGAAAATAATCACAGATGCAGTTACTGTTTTTCACTAGCTTACTGTACGTCCAATGGCTGTCCAGTACATACCTGTGAAGTGTGTGGTCAGGCAGGGAACAGAGACCGAGAATGATTGCAGCGTGGGCAAAGCTACATTTGTGGGCTCCCCTTGCTCCCTGCCCCCTGAAGGAGGGGTTAGGACCCTCATGCCCGTTTCTTCTTATTCAAGCGCGTGGGTACTTTACCCTGGTCAGTATGTCTCCACCCAGGTCGGCAGGGCTCTTTCCACCCGGGTGGCTCTCTCCTGCTGTTGCCAGCTTGGCTCCCGATGCACGTGAGCTGTGGGCTTCCAGCCGGGGCCCAGTTCTTTTTGCGTACACTGGATGTATTTGCTGCATGGGAATAAATGTCTCTATGGGAAGGGATCTGCTCCCATGAGCCAGACTGGGCACGCCAAATAAAATGGCCCTCTGCTTTTAGCTTGCTGCCTCGCCTTGCACTTGTGGGTTTGCCTAGATTAGTGAGTATACTTTCAGGTTCTTTCAAATTAAAACTACTGCTTCTCTGGAAATTTTAATTTATTTTATCTCTGTTTCTTTTCATGCTGCGACTCAGCAGAGAGGATGAGACGACTGCAGCACAGGATAGGGCCACGGAGAGCGGTTCTGAGATGTCCCACAGGCAGCTAGAGGCTGCAACACAGAGAATTCTTAGAAAACAGGAGCTTGGGAGTAGGTTTGCTAGTGGGGAGAAGAGCTGTCATTGTCACTAGGCTGTTGTCCCTGGGCACTTCAGGCTGAAGATTGTCCTTTTATTTACAACTTTGGGTCAGACTGCTATTTCTGTAGTATTTGTTCATCACATGTTATTGTCTTTGGGTTGGAGCTGGGCGTTCTAATTGCACAGAGCTGAGCTACAGGGATGTGGACGGGTTTGGGCCATTCTGGGCCCCCCAGGAGCAGGCAAGTGGAATGCCTGAGCCTCCATACCTTCACGGGCACAGATGAGCCTGGCCACACCACCTCCTGCCTTAGAGTTGGGGTTTATGTCTGCCATGGATGCCTGTGGAAAAGGACTGAGCCCCGATGATGAACGGCGTGCAGTTTGTCTTTACTTAAATCTTAGGTGAGTTGAAAAGTATAACTGAGCCAGGGGGAAACCTGAGATTCCAGAATACTTTGTTCTTTTCTCTGATGTCCTCTGCAGCTCTCTCTCTGATATGGACATCATCTGATCCTCCTCTGGCCTTCGCCTACAGCAGGCGGAGGGGTGCTGTCAGCTCTGGATACTCACTTGGTCCCCTGGCTGCCCTCGTCTGGGTCAGGTACAAGGACTTGACTTCACAGCGGCGGTGGGAAGCCGCTCAGATACTGGCTGACATACGCCACGTGCCCTGGATGCACTGTCAGTGCAGCTTTTTTGAACTCACTGTGTATCACAGGCTGGCCTTGATCTCACAGCAGTCTTCTTGCCTCAGCCTCCTGAGTCCTGGGACTAATTGCAGGCATGCACCACTATGCCCAGCTTATATGATCCTGTGGAATCAAACCCAGGGCCTTGTACTTGCTAGGCAAGTTCTCTAACCACTATGCTATTCCTCCAGCCCCGAGGGTTCAAATTTTGGTTCATATGAAATGCCGTTCATCTATCTCCTGCTATTTGCACCCTGCCAGGCAAAGCCTTACCTGAATGAGAAGGTTTCTTCCCATGTTATGCGATAGGCTCTGCTGTCCATGGCTTGAAACATCTGCTGCAGGTTGTACCAGAGGGGAGCTGTTGAGGCTTGACATCTTGGACTGCAGTGCTTGTGGGTGGCACCAAGAGTGAAGCCGTGCCAAGGGCCCCCAGGTGGTATTTCACGTGGCCTGGGCCTATTTTCTTCTCAGTGTCGGTGTCAGACTTCTGGAGAGCAACCCCCTGTGCTACTTCCTGTAGTGGGAAGCTTACTTTGTTCAGGGGGCCAAGTAGGGGAAGACCGTGGTGGTTGGTCTCCTAGTGAGCAATCATCACAAATAGGCAGATTTTAATTTCTCATGAGTTACAGTTTCCTTATTTGTGAAACCAGGATAATCCATTCCTTTTTAGGTTACTGAGAGGATCTGAAGTCACGTGCCTGTCATCATGTCCACTATGTAGTAGGTGCTTAGTAAATACTGTCTTTTCTTGGTAGTAGGTTATTTCCAGAGTGTGCCTGTTGTACCTGTGGCATTTGTCCTAGTTGGTCTCTGTTGACCCCATTGCTAACCTTACCTGAGCACCAGGGTTGCTGTTGTGGTGGCATTCTGAGTGGGGAGCCAGGATGAGATTGAAGGCTGTGCTATTTGGAGAAAAATGATCATGTGGGTGATGTCTTCTGTCCCCAGGAGAGGGGATGTTTTGGGTAGGGGAAGAGCAGTGGTCACCCATCCCAGCAGTTCCTACTCATCTGTTTGTGGCAACCTTTCCCTGTCCTTTATTCCACTGAGGAGAGGAACAGATTGGTGGTGGTGTCCTGACAGGACCCAGTTTGGATCAGTAAGAACTGGTGGTGGGGGTGGGGTGGAGGGTGGTTCTCTGTATTTAGGGGCATATGGCATTTCAGAAGCAGCACTTCCTCCTCCTCCTCCTCCTCCTCCTCTTTCTTCCTTCTTCTTCTTTTCTTCACTGGAGACCAAGTCCAGGGCCTTCACACTGAGCTACATTCCCAGCCCTTTTTTGTTTTTCAGACAAGATCTCACTAAGTTGCCTAGGCTGGGCTTGAACTTGCAGTTCTCCTGCCTCACCCTCTCAGAGTGCTGGGATTATAGGTATATACCACCACACCCAGTTAAAAGCAGTTACTCTTGTAAAAACAGACTAACCCTTTTCTAGCTGGACAAAATTCCAGTTCTGGTGATCGGAGGCCATGTCTCAGGGTGCTCTCATCTGCCTACAGTAGATATCGTTCTTTCAGCCTATGCGTTTTATTTTAATCGGTGTTTTTAGGACTGAATTCACTTTCATGGTGACCTAGTCATACCATGGATCCTTGTCACCATGCAACAGTCTTCCAGATCTCCTTTCCACAGATGGTGAGGGAGGAGATGTAGCTGTATTACCCCCTCTTTTATCAGTAGAGCTGGTTTGGTACCCAACATAATTATCTTTAGTATCTTCCAATTCCACATTCTTCATCTATGCTTTTTCAACATTAAAAGTGTTGGGATGTTGGGCCTTGTCCTGTTTTCCTCAGTGTGTGAGAGGAGGCTGCCGTGGGAGTTCAGCTCCGCCTGGCTGGCATGTTAAAGAGCACTTAGCTTGAGTCACAATTTGCAAAGTCTTTTCAGTGTGAACTAAAGAGGAAGTGTTGATGAAGACAGAGCCCCTACTCAGGCAGCCATCTGGAGTCCTGGGATGTGGTGGGCTGTGGAGGGGCCCCGCCTGCCCAGTTCTACTTTGGGGACATGCTGCTGCTTCAGTGCGGCCTCTGCTCACCAATTGAGCCTTTCTCTGAGCTTCTGTGGAACACAGAAGGTAGCACTTATGTTGCCGTTGTGAGAACTGAGCCAGGACCTTTCCTTCATTCCTGGGCTCAGAGCTGCCGCGTCTGTAGCCCTGGCCTAGGTGTGGGCGCTCCCCGTACATCAGTCTCACCCTCGTCCACATACTCGATGCCCGTGCTGCCATTTTGTAGGTGGGGAGACTGAGGCTAAAGACCAGGGACCTCCCAAAGCCTGTGCTTTTCTCCAAATGAATGCTCTGGGCAGGAGGAGACAGGGTGGGTGAGGGCCTTTTGGAGACCCTACTCCGGCTCCTTTGAGGTGTCATCAGCTGGGCTAATTGATGGGATGTCAGCAACTCCAACTGACGGCTACATCAGCACGTGGAACTCTCCTGACAGATACTCGGGGACAGCTTTGCCAGACCACCAGGCCCAGGGACAGGGAGTCTGGCATTTAATGGGAATGGAGTGAGATTGTCCCAGTACTGACAGTGGCGACTGAGACCTGGGTTGTCTTCCAGAGGTATGTGGGAAGCAGATTCAGGGGAGCCCTTGTCTACAGCATATGTCCAGTCGGCTTAGCTTTCCGTCTGGGCCCCATGTAACCCCGCTTTTCTGTCTGCCCAAAACTCTCTGGATTTCACACTGGGCCTTGCTAAGTGCCATTCTTCAAGCCTCAGGGCTTATTTATTTATTTTTTGTGGTACTAGGGATTGAGTCCAGGGCCTTGTGCCTTCTAGGCAAGTTTTCTACTCCTGACCTATTTATATACCCCCAGCCCTTTCTAATGTTTTATATTGAGACAGAGTTCAGTTGCTTAGACTGGCCCTGAACTTATAATTTTCCTGCCTCAGCTTCCTGAATAGCTGGGATTACGGGTGTGCATCACTCTGTTCAGCAAGGCTTCTCTGCTTTCTCTAGCCTCTGCTTCTGCCCCGTTTCTCCTCATCCTAGCAAAACCTTCCTTATGCTTCAGGGCCCGGCTCAAATGTCATTTCCTTCATGTGGTTTTTCCCTGGACCCTTGCTCCTGGCAGAGTGGCAGAATTATATGCTTCCTCTTTGGGCTCACTTCATAATACATGTACATCCCGACTCTAGTTACAGATCTCCCTGTAGTACAGTGAATTATGATGTGTTTTTCTCCCCTGACATACTTAGAGCTTATTAAAGGCAGAGGCCAAGGCCTTCTGCATTTGCCACAAAGCCTGGCCTCTACAAGACACTCAATAAGTATTTGTTGAATGTAGCTAAATGCTAGGGTGAGATTTCATTGCAGGTAAGAGCCAGGCAAGTGTGAACTTCCAGAACTCATCAGCTCTTGCAATGAATGCTGTACAAATGTAGGTAGGGAACACATGAAATCTTCCCAAAGATTTGGAGCTTTTTTTTTTTTTTTTGTCCTTTTCATAGTAATCCTGTCCTATCTGGGGCAAAGTGGGGTAAGATCACAGTTTGGGCCTGGCCACCTGCCTGGGAGAGTCCTGACAGTAGGCTGAATGGACAGTGTGAGAGGAGGTGGGGAACTGAGGCCATAGGGGCAGCCAGCTAGACAGCAGCTAGATGTGACTTCCCAGGCTCCCCCAGGTCTGGCCACTTCTGTACCTGGAAGGGACTGGGAAAGGAAGGCAGCACAGGAGCCCCCGTCAGCACCAGCCCGATGGTACAGATTTTGTGGTGCAGGCTAGGGAGTCATCTGATGAAAAAGGAGAGAGAGGCATTGCAGGAGACCAGAAGCCACATCCCAAGTACCCAAGGCCACCATATGAATAAGGCTGCCTGGAGACTGAAGGCTGGATTGTCTTCGAGGATTGTGTGGGAAGTAGATTCCGGGGCTGGACTGTTGTGAACTGCTCGGTGTTGCCATCTGCTGGACATGTGGAGTGACAGCACGTTACTCCCCTGGGGATTGCTCCTCTCCCACCTGTCTGCTAGTTCATCCTATTTCTTTCTGTTCCTGTCAGATATAATATGTTCCCCAGTATCTGCTTGCACCCTTCTTTCTCCTGGTGGAAAAGTCAAGGTGCCTTCGCTATGGTCCGGGGAGGGGGTCTCTGAGTTCCCTCCTGTGGCGCTGACATAAGAAACATTACTCTGAGAGTCGTTTATTTTCACGCTGGGTTTCTCCACTTTCTCCCAGGCTCTCTGGGACCCTGAGTTTGGCTGTGATTGGAGGCCATTTAATTTGTTTAGTCCAAACTGGGACACTTCTGAGGGTGTGTGCATGTACAGTATTAATAATTTTACCGAGTTAAGGGTAGAAACTAGAATTGCACCCAGTTAGTTGGAACTCATGTAAGCATAGTTTGTCAATGTATGTATGTGTTAGGGGTGTCTCTGGACTTCTACTTTATATTTAGGTGAGGTGTGGAAGGCGAAGGTGACCAGCAGAGGCTGCTGCAGCACTAGTTTTATGTCTCCTTACCTAAAAAGGGCATGGGAAGAAGAGGGCTATTTTGGGTGAACTTGGTTGTACACAGGACTGAGTCTTCTGCGTGAAGATGTGGAGTCTGGCTCCCTGGGCCTGGTTTATGTTGGCATAAGAAGGCTATGTGTTCCTGTAGTTTGGGGTGGGGGCATAGCCCACAGTCCTGAGGCATTCCTGGGTTGGAGTGTGACTTTGCTGAATTCTGACAATTCTCGTTTCTGACCCTTCTGGCTGGCGAGTTCCTAGAGCTGTGCAGGAAGTACCTTCCTAGGTGGATTAGCACTTGAATGCTTTGAACAAGGGCTCATGGGCCCAGGGACACCCTGACCCCGAGGGGACCTGAGGAACTCTAACACATTCTCCGCCTGACCTTGCTGCCTGACTCATAGCGGATGAGTCCAGATCAGCCTTGGAGTCCTGTGAAGGACGACGCGTAGAAACTGTCAGGCCTCCCTCCTGTCACCAAATTCTGACGCAGACAGTAGGAACTTCTTTCCTTCTTCCCCACCTGGGGACTTTCACTTCTTTGAGCCCTGAGTGCAGAGTTGAATGGTGGCCTTCCTCCTGTGGGAGAAGGTGATTGCTGCACTGGGGTGGGGCCCTTCCCTGCCTGGCCACGGGAATGCCGGATCGGAGTTGGATTTCTATCCCCTCCCTGATGGCTGACCCTTGGTTGCTTGTCCAGCACTAGCCCCTTGCTCTATCTCCTTCCCTACACACCTGAAAGGCTTTGCCGGCTGTGTGCTGGGGACAATACTGTGGCACAAGGAAGGTGTTCCAGGCGGGCTGCAAGGAGAGTTGCCCTGCCTAAGAGAATTCTGGAGCAGCAGTGGGTATCCTGGGTAGCCACAGGGATTGCCATGGCAACCCATACAGTAACAGCAGCGGGAGGCTGTGATGCAGAAGGCCCTCCTCCAGCTGGAGCACAGTTCCTGGGATGGTCAAAAGAGGGACTCAGGGTAAGAAAGATAAACTGACAGCTGCCCCACCATAGGAAATGTGCCTCTGCTTGTTGCCCCTAATCGGTGGAAGCCGCATGCTTCCTGTTACCTGTGTGTGAGGCGCCCAGCCTGGCCACAGGGCCTGTTGGTGTGAGGCGGGGGTACGGGGGGAGGGGTGGGGGGGACGGGAATAGCACTCAACTGAAGAGATTAGTTTTCTTGTACACAAAAAAATTGCAGTGTGTTTTGGACTGCTCCAGCTTGCTTCTCTACCTAGGGGACATGGAACCATCAAAGTTAACCTAGACTAGCAACCAGGGATCAATTACGGGCCTGTAACGTGCTTTCCAACTTCCCTTTGTGAAAGGCAGCCTATTTGGAAAAAAGAAAATAAATGAAAGGCCTTTTCTTGATCTCTGGAGCTGCTGAGCCGGTGTGACCCCTCTCTCCCCTGTTGCCTGTGCCCACTCCTCACTCATTACCTCGCTCGATTATCCAGGCTGGGTTAACCCGTCAGATGCCAGCTGTGGGGTGAGGGGTGGTTGCCATCGCCTCCTTCACACATGCCCTCCTCCCAGCACAGTTCCCCAGTGCAAGGAACGGGCCAAGTCCAGCGCCTGCCAACCTCCTCCCCACCCTTCCTCTGGCTGCCAAATCTGACTTTGATTAGCGTGTGGAGGGGAAGAAAGCAGGAAAATAGAATATTAAAATCTTAATTCAATTTAAAACACTGTCATTCACAGGCATGCCAAACAGTGAGATGACTAATTATTATGCAAATGAGGCAGATAGAAAAGTGATTAATAATTGCACAAATTAAAAATTATTGTAAACATCCTGTGACGAGCGATAAGTCCGATGGAGAGGCGCGGGCGGTGGGCCGGGGAGGCCATGGCGGAGCTGGCTCCTGCATCCTTATTTCCTCATTAGGGGGATTTAATTAGTGCCTGATGACGGGGCTCATGCTGCCAGGGGTGGAGGAGTGGGCGGCCAGCCCTGGGCTGTCGTTGCCTCTCCAGCACCTCCTCATTGCCCTGTGGCTGGGCTGGAGCTGGCTACGCGGGAGGAGGAGAAGAAGGCTGGTCACTGTGAAGGACACGCTCTGGCAAAGCTTTGCGGCTTTCCACCAGCCTTTTACCAGCTGCTGTCTCTGTCAATGAAGTCTGCAGTCCTGGGACAGCAGTGCCTGTGACGAGGACCCTGGTGTGGGGCTGGTGGGTGTGTCCTGGTTCAGCTAGGCAGATTCTCGGGGTCTGATGAAGGAGCACGGGACCGTGTGTAGGTGCTGCAAGTTCACCGCGAGAATGCGCCGGCACGTGGTGTTGCCTGGGGACCACCTTGTCACCATGGTTATGGGCATCCTGGGTACAGAGAGGAGCTAAGTTAGTGCTCTGAGCCCAGTGATGTGCCTTTCTCTATGTTCAGCCTACCTCTGAGCTTCCCATAGCTGGGCCGGTTTAGGAGAGCCTTCGGCTTGGGTTGGCTTGGTTGCTGCAAGGCTAGGGGCAGGGAAGGCTGAGGTCCTCTGGCTTAGCAGTAGCATTGGCCCATGCAGCCATCCTGGGGACCTCTTGCAGAAGTGGGCAGCAGCTGACATATTCTTGACAATACATACCTTCCATCCACAGCCCAGCCATCTCCTAGGCCCTGGGGCCCTCAGCTCGGGGCAGGTGTGGGTGGGCTGGGCTAGAGTAGGACCAGCTGATGATGGAAACTCATCTTCCTGCTTTCTCCCACTCACCATGGCCTTAGGGCAATGGATTTCCACTACTGGGAGAAATCACAGAACAAGCTGGGAGGCCCAGGGCCTGCTCGGAGGAACAGTAGAGCTAGAAATCATGGAAGTTGGGAAGGTTTATCAAAAAGATTGAGGTGGGGTGCTAGCTTTGAAAAATGGGTCTGAGTTGGACCAGTTGCACAGGCCTGCAGTCCCAGCACTCTGGGAGGTTGAAGCAGGAGGATCAGAAGTTTGAGCCCAGCTTGGGCAACTTAGTGGTTTAGTGAGACACTTTTTCAAAATAAGAAATAAAAAAATGGTCCAGGGATGTAGCTGAGTATGAATGTTCTGGGCTAAAACCCAGTAACTCCCCAACCCCCAGCAAAGTTGGGACAGACTCAGAAAAGAGGTAAGAAGTAGGAGATAAGGAGAATTGGTTATTCATGATTTTCGTCTTCTACTCAAGAGTCTCAGGTTTTCCCAACAAGGCTGAGAAGTCAGGGCTTTCCTAGGCCATAGTCTTAGCCTGCGCCTGTGAATTTTTACTCTGAGATTGTGGCGCATAAGTAATTCCCCCAATGTGGGTTTGGGGATTTGAAAGGACTACTCCTGTTTCAGGGCTCACACAAGTGTTCCGGGCTTAGCAACCTGCACACAGCGTTGTTCCCATGTGTATTAGTTCCCTTTTCTGTCACTGGGACAAAACAAGTGACATACATGCACAACTTAAAGTAGGAAAGGTTTATTTTGACTTATGGTGGCAGAAGTTTCGGTCCATGGTCACCTGGCTTCAAAGCAGACGCATCATGGCAGAGGAAATGAAAGACGGCAGTTCACCTTGTGGTAGTCAGGAAGGAGAGAGAGAGAGAGAGGGAGAGAGAGAGAGAGAGAAAACCAAAGGAAAGCTGTATCTTTAAAGCCATGGCCCTTCCCCAACTAGGCCCCACCTCCTTTCATCAAGCCTGTTGTGCTAGGAACTCATTAATGGATTAATCCATTGAGAATGCTAATACTCCATGATCCAGTCACCTTTCACAAGCCCTACCTCTGAACGTAGTATCTTTGGGGGATACTCTAAACCATAGCACCATGGCGACTTTGCCCGGCAGTATCCTGTTTTCACTAAGCTTCTCTGGTACTTCTGTGACTCCTGGAGGAGAGCAGCTCTTCCCACTGGGACTTCTCCTGACTGCACACTGTAGTCCCCCCAAGTCTGAAGGCGCTTCCTTCTCTGGGAGCTACTTACCCGGAGGCGCCGGCTTTCCAGCCTTCCAGCCTTCCTTCTCCAGTTCCGCCCTCC
This sequence comes from Ctenodactylus gundi, assembly GCA_004027205.1. NCBI lineage: Eukaryota > Metazoa > Chordata > Mammalia > Rodentia > Ctenodactylidae > Ctenodactylus > Ctenodactylus gundi. The sequence continues at coordinate 641,109 of PVKB01000482.1, read as the reverse complement.
GGGTCCTACTGACTCCTGCCCTGGACCCATCTAGGATTCTCGTTCTCTTCTTTCTTCTGACTTGGATCTTCCTGGCTCTTCTGAGGCAGCAAAAGGTGATGGGATGTGCTCCAGATGCTATGTGAGATGAACAAGTTGCTTCACCTCTCTGAACCTGTTTTCTCATTTTTTAAAATGGAAAAATCTCTATATCACAGAATTCTTTACTTGTCTTTTCCATTTGTTCTGTCATTTCTACATACCAAGTGCTTGGGGTACAAACCTGCAGACAGTCTTGAGTTTGAGCTGGGGTTGGAGGTGTAGCTCAGTGGTTTAAAGTGCTTGCCTAGCATTTTGCAAGGCTCTGGGGTTCAATCCTGTCTAATAAAAATTAGCCAGGCATGGTGATGCACACCTGTAATCACTGCATGCAGGAGGATTGGGAGAATTGCTGAGTTTGAGGCCAACCTATGTGCTGCTTAGTGAGTTTAGGACCAGCCTGGACTACAGAGTGAGACCTTGTGTCAGAGAGAGAGAGACAGAGACAGAGAGAGAGAGAGAGAGAGAGAGAGAGAGTTTTTAGAGTTTAAGCTGCGGTGGGAAAGAGACAGAAGAACAGTATGTGCAGAGGCCCAAGTGAGGGGATAGAAGTTAGAGACTGGCAAGGAATTCAGATGGCTGGATGGCTGGAAGATGAATTGTGTTTAGGACTGATAGCGAAAGAGTGCCTTTCATTTTGTGGGATTTTGATATTATTTTGTGAGCTCTGAGGAGGAAAGAAAGGGGACACACATGAGCAGAATTCTTTAGAAAGACCATTCCAAATACACTGTGGAGATGAACAAGGCTGGAGGTAGAGTCTCAACCTAGAGGCTGTCACAGCCACATCTGTGGGGGATGATGAGCTGTGACTGTGACGTGCGGCTCTGGAGTTGCCGAAGGAAGGGGGAGACTGTCCTGAGGAGAAAAGGTAGCACCTGGGTCTCAGTGGTCATGAGGGTGAGAGGAGCTGGTTGGGAGGTGGGGCAGGAAGACACCTGGCATGGAGGGGTGCTGTACCCGAGGAGAAGTATTTGAGGGAGAAAGAGAGATGACAGTGCTACTTTAAGAATCTTACGACTGACTGACTGAACTAGGGGAGTCACCTGGTTCCAAGCAGCTGTTGGCCGCCTGTGCTACTTGACATGGACCATGCCCAGTGACGATGTTTTGTCTTGCCTTCTGTATTTCTTGCTGTGGCTGTATCTGGGTCTTGGAGGCTTCCTGTCCTCAGCAGACCCTGACCTGCCTCTCCCCTCGCCTGGTGTGCCTGCGCTGCTTGCCAGCGGCAGTGGGACCTTAGAAGGTCAGCTTCCTGCAGCTCAGCGGTGCCTGCACTCCTGCAGCCACTCCCCCTTAGCTCCTAGAACTGAACATGTCCATGTGGGACTCCACAGCCTGGGACCTGGTGGTTCTGGCCTCTGTTCTGTGCCACAGGGGAGTAGGCCATTCTCTGGTGGCTCCCACCAGCCAGCCACTGTCGATCAATTCTTTCTACATGCCTGGCTGGAGGGTGGCAGGAGTCAGGGTGGCACCAAGGTTTGGAGTAGCTTGGCGCTGCCTGCCTGCTCAGGCCTCCCAGTCCACCCTCTCACACCTGTCCTGCTAGCACTCACACCCTGCTGCCCACATCAGACACCCAGCTGTGCCCCTGCTATGGCTCCTGGCTGGGAGGTGGCTGTTTGCTCCTGCTGTTACCTCTAGGAGAGGTTCTGAGGGGAGAACAGAAGGGCACGGGCACCTCTTAGGTGCTGCTCTTCCTGCTTTGCCCTGAATAGGGACAAACCTGAGGGGAAGGGGAGGCTTCTGGAAGGGCTGGATGGGCTGGAAGTGGCCCACTGTGGACCACTTCATACAGTCTGCATCTGGGGATCCATCTGCGGCCTCATTGACAGGACTTGGGTGAGTTACCTGTGGAGATGCCCCCTTAATAAGGACCTTCAGCGGGCAGTGTCTTCCCCATGGGAGCTGCAGGTATTGGGGTGGCATGGCCAGCCTAGGCAGGGGCTACTGCTTCTCTGTCCTCTCCATGCCCGGCCCCTTGCAGCCTTCATCCTTCATTTGCGGTGGGCAGGAGAAGGTAAGGAAGAGGGAGGGAGGTGATCCTTGCTGCATTATGTCGCCGGGGCAGTGGATTTGGGATCATAAATCGATACAGCTGACACGTGCCAGCCATGCTTAATTGTAGAGTAACAGGACATTCTGAGATAAAAATCACTAAAAATATTGATGTGAGGCCTTAGATTTGTGCCTCCTCCTTACATACCCCCAGGATGAAATAAATCTCTCTATCTTTATGGCTGCCTCTGGGGCACTCTGAAACAGTCCTGGGTGGTGGTGGTCTGGTTTGGATCTGGAACAATCCTCCATAGTCTCATGAGGTTAAAGGTGATTCAATCAGGGAGGTTAATCTGTTGATTTCCTGTGCTGCTGGGAGGTAGGACTTGGGCAGAGAGGTGAATCGTGGGCATGACCTGGAAGGACATACCTCCCTCGCTGGCCCTGCTGTGGTTCTCTGCTCCATGTCTTCCCGTGCTATGGGCAGCTGTTCTTCAGCTAGGCCTCCGCCATGCCCTTCCACCACTGCAGGCTGCCCCAAAATGGGCTAGGATCTTCTGAAACTGTGAGCTACAAGTACACCTTTCCTCCCTCAAGTTGTGGGTGTCAGGTGTTCTGTCTCAGCAATGAGCAAGTGGACTAAGACGGATAGGTAGGTAGAGCTATGGAGGTTTGGCACCTCCTGGTTCCTGGCCAGAGGGAGAGAAGCCCTGGGAGAGGTTGTCTGAGCTCAGGATGGCCGGGAGCGAGTGCTCTCAGGAGGGAATTTCAGAAGCACTGGGATCCCTTAGGCCACTCCCTGTTCTGGACAGTGTGTTCCCCCGATCTTCCTAGCTTGGGAGAAGAGTTCTGGGGCTCCCCCAGCATCCTTGGCCTTTGTTGTGCTCCCTGCTCAGCTGCTCAGCCTGTGACATTACCCTGATAGGAACTGCTGTTATTTTCCCTTGGGCCCATGATCTTGCAAACCCAACCTGTCCATGATGGTCACTTCTCCCACCCTTACCCCTTCATCACGGGCATTTGATTATCTGTCTGTCTGTCTGTCTGTCTGTCTGTCTATCTATCTATATCTATCTGTTCAGGTAAAGAGTAAACTGTTCTGAATGGTGAAGACAAGAGGCGTTTGGATGAGGTGAGGAGCTGATCTGATCATTTCCAGTTCAGAGATTTTTTTTTTTTTTACAGATTCACGTGACAAACTTTTAAAGTTTAGCCTAGTCTTAGTTATACAGAGATAAAGAAAGACATGTCCACGGCCTCAAGCAGTGTCAGGCTCACAGCCAGAGGCTGTCAGGTCAACAAACAGTGACGACACAGATTATACAGAGCACAGGTGGGAAAATTCCTAACCTGGTAGGAAGAGGGAAAGAGGGATGGATGGGAGTAAGGGAAGGCTTAACAGTGGAGGGGATATTTACACTGGGCTTTGACAAGTGAGGAGTGTGCTAGGCAAATTATGTAGAGAGGTAAGGAATCCATCCTAGCAGAAAGGGAAGCCTCGGAGGCCGTGGTGCTGGGAGTAGAAAATGCTCAGTGTGGATGGAACACAGAATGGACATAGCCAGAGGATGGCTGCAGAGAGAAGCAGGGTCAGATCATGGAAGCTAGGAGGAGGATTTCTCCTGGCAGGTGACTTCCCTTGTCCGTGGGAACTCAGTCAGCGCAAGTGAGGCCCACACCCTGTGCCTGCAACCCACGGAGGTTCTAATCTTGTGGTATCAGCTCTTAGAAGGCTTGGCAAGAATCTCTCTATTCCTCTGACTCCCCTTTCTATTCTGGGGATACAGAGGTGAGGATGTGACCTGGAGATTTGGAGATAAACACCCCCTGCTTTGTTTCCCACGTGGCTTCTGTTGATGTCCCCAGTGCTTTGAGACCATTTTGGAGACAAATCCCGAGTCTCAACGCACCTGTCCCCTCCCTGAGGGGCCGCTGCTCAGAGCTCTCGCTATGCTGCTCTGGCATGACCGTGCCCACCTCCCTCCCCAAACCTCACCTCTTGCAACAACTGTAGAGGAGGGTCGAGGGAGCATCATCCCTGTCCAGGAAGGGTAGATGAGGGAACCTCCAGGAAGGCTTGGCCTGAGATTTGGGGGCTGGCGCTATCCAGCGTCCCCTCCCCCCTGAGGACCCCTGGCAGAGGGCAGGATCATTAGCTTCTCAGTTGAGCCTGAGCAGGCTGAACCTCTTTTCTCCTGTTCCCTTCCTGCTGTTTCAGTTTTTCTTTTTCTTTTTTCAAGACAAACAGGCGCAAAGCTCCATGTCTTAATGAAACTGTTTGATGTTAATCAATTATGCAGCTGCCTCATTTGCATGCACAGACTGTGGCTTCCCAGCCTCTCTTCCACCCTCCTGTGCCAGAAGTCCTGTATATGCCTCAGGCAAAACAGAGACTGCCTGATGCTAGCGTGTGCCCACTCATGGACAAATCCTCCTTGACATTCGGTACTTGTCGAGCAGGACACAGAGGTGGCCTCAAGGGCAGCCTGTGGAGTCACACCTGGGGCTACTGTCCTGGAGGAGTGTGCTGTGAACCCTTAAGCCACCTTAAGAAGCCAGGGCACTTGAGTTTCATTTAGTTCCTGTCTGTGACTTGCCAACATTTGACCCTAGCCAGGCACTAGCCTCTCTCGTGTCAGGTGCCTCTTCTGTAGGGTGAGAGGAACGACACTGTTGCCTCGGGAACCTTGTCTTGTCTCTGTGTCTCCTCCGGTGCTGGGCTTGGGACCGTGGAAAGAACTAAAGAGGTGATGCTGTGAACATTGGCTGGGTCAAATGGTCTCTTTGGGTCCCTTTAAGATACTAACTCCAGGATCTGGGGGAACCTCCTTTTACCGGGGTTCCCAGCTCCACCTGCTGTGACCACAGGGCCTCTGCTTGGTCACAGCACTGACACAGCATTGTCTGTGTGTCAAATCCAGTTGGTGTACAATACTGTACTGTACATGTGAGAGCCATACACGTACTGGCCAGAGGCTGTGTTTTGGTAAGAGGCAGGCAGGAAGCATGGTGGCTGCCCTGGGAGGAAGGAAGTGAGTGATGACACCATGGGTCAGGGGAAGGGACCTAAATCTGTGGTGTTGAGGTGGTTTCAATGGAAAAGCCTCTGAAAGTCATGTAGGTGTCAGGCCTGGCAGAAGGAATGAAAATTTGCACTGGGTTACAATGGACTGAATCTCTCACAGGGAGGGTAGAAGTGGGAATGAGGCCTGCAGAGAGTGCATCTTAAGCTTTTATGGGCCTGAGACCCCCCTCTAGCTATGGACCCTTTATAAAGTGTACATGTGCTCCTGGAAACTCAAAAGTGCACTGAGGACCCCCTAAGGCTCCCGGGCTTTAAGTAGAAAGGACCTGCCTGGTGTGGTCAAAGAAATCTGGGATTTTAGAGAACCAGAGGGGAAGAGAGAAAGCAGGTGTAGCCGGAACCAGGTGGTCTGCTTGGGGCATAAATGGGAAACTTGAGAGTGGCCTCTGGGAGAGGTAGGACTTGCTGAGAGGAGTGGTTTAGTCTAGAGACCCCAAGGCCAAAGCACAGGCAGGCTACTGCCTTCCAGTCTGGGAACTGAAGGAGAAAGGGCCTTGCTGTGATATGGGGCAGGTCAGGAACAGAACCACCGGTGCAGGAAGAGCTCCTTGGCCATAGGATGGCAGATGTGGTGGGAGGGGCAGAAGGTGGGAGGAGGCTGCAGTGACATGGCCTTCAGTTGTGGTGGGGGATGGCGCTGCAGTTGGTGTTGATTCTGGAAGCTTCAGGTTCCCAAGCAGTGAGTAAGGTAGGGAGTCTATGTAGAGCTGGGTGGGATAAGCTATAGCTTTACCCGTTCGTTGACCCATGTAATTGAGCCCCCAGAAGGATGCGTGGGATCAGCACCTATGGGGTTGATAGGAATTTGAATGGAGAGGTTGGGATCCAGGCTCAGTGACGTGGAGAGGAGGAGGGAGGACACTGCAGTGGGGGAGGTGGCTTCTTGGTGGATAAAGTAACAACCAAGAAGAAGCAGGTAATTGTGGGAAGGGAGGAGAAGCTGGGATTGTTAGCTGATTCCAAGTCCTCCGTTTACACCATGAGTGTCCGTTCTTCTGTGGGGCTTCTGTTTGTATGTCAGTGTCTCCCTTTCCCCCCATCAGTCAGCAGTAGGACCTTTGCAGAGTGGTGATACTCAGGGCTGCGTGCGGGATCTTTTGTCCATGGTCACTGGGCTCTATGGGAATGCCTTGACTTCTTACCAACTATCTAAGGAAGGACTGCAATCAGAACTTCGGGGGGACCAGCCTGCTGGCAGTGCACACTCAAGAAACCAAGAAGTGGTATGTTTTGGGTGTTGGGAGGCGTGCTGGATGGAGCGGCCAGTGGGCTGGGATTGGTGCTGATCTGCTACTAGCTGTCTGATTGATCTTGGGTAAGTTAATTTCTCTCTCTGCCTCAGTTTTTTAATCTAACGTGAGAGGATCCATCTTCCACTTACCTACTTGCCTGTCTCCTCGTTACCCCGTCTGTCCTTCCTTCCACCTACCCACCCAGCTAGCAGTTATTTGTTAAATGCCAGCTCTGTGCTGGACACTACGTAGCACTGAGGGTACGCAGCAGTGACAGGATGAACACGGTCTCTTCCTTTGTAAATCTTAGAGTTGACCAAGGAAGAAATACATTAAGTGATATTGCTGCTGTTGTTGATACCTGTCTGTCATGGCTGCTCTGGGGCGAAACTAATGAGACACTGTGGGAAAAGGGCTTTTACAGCACATCTTGCAAGAAGTTCTCGCTATTGTATAGACTCTGCCCGAGCAGGAGGCAGAGTCCTGCCCCTCCTTGAGGCTCCATGTTGAGTCCATAACACCTCTATTCTTTCTCTCTTACTCTCCTCAGCCAACTTGGAACTGCTCCTCCCCTTCTTTGCCCCATGTCTCCAGCCACCTGCTGTGCCGTCCCTGCAGGAGGGAAAGGAAGCCTCTGTGATCAGCCTTGTCCTGGCCCTGGCAGAGGGTGGGGCTGGGAGAGCTGAGCTGATTGCTGCTAATTACAGCACTGAACCCTGGCCAAGCTGAAGAGGCAGATAAGGGGAGATGGCAGGAGGGAGGAGAGTACATGGATGTCCTCATGAAGGTGTCAGTCCTAAGATTCTCCAGGGACAGGACCCGAGGCAAACCCCTTTCGCATGCTACCCCTTGGCTGTTCCAAACCCCTTTCGCATGCTACCCCTTGGCTGTTCCCCAATAATGGCTGCCATGCACGCACAGTAGAGAGGGTAGAGCTCTGTAGGCAAAAGAGAAGGTAGATGACTCAGAAGGAGGCCCCTTCCAACTCTTGCCTTTTTTAGATTCTAGAGGAAGTGACTTCCCGTCTTAGTGGGCTTTTTTTTTTTTTTGGCAGGGTCTCACTCTATAGTCCAGGTTAGTCCTGAATTCACTATGTAACCCAGGCGGGTCTCGAACTCAGCCAGTCCTACCGCCTCAGCCTCCTGAGTACTGGGATTATAGGCGTGTGCCGCCACACCCAGCTTCCATGTAGTATTCTTGTCTCCAGACCTCTGCTTGGGCCATTGCCTTTGCAGGGAACACTTCACTTTCTTCATCACCACATTTCACCCGTCCTTTCAGACTGGAGCAGGCATTTCCTCCACCAGATCTGCCCTACCTTCCATCTAAAAGTTGTCTCCACTGACACAATGAAAGCAGTACGTAGAGGGAAATTCATAGCCATAAGTGCGCACACGAAAAGAACAGAACAGTCACAAATAAACAGGCTAATGATGCACCTTCAGTACCTAGCGAAACAAGAACACTTAACCCAAAAGGCAGTAGAAGAGAAGGAATTATAAAGATCAGATCTGAAATTAATGAAATTGAAATTAAAAAACAATAAAAAAGATTAATGAGTCAAAAAAGAGCTGGTTCTTTGAATTAACAGGATAGACAAACCTCTAGCTAAACTCACCAAGAGAAGGAAAGAAAAAGCACAGATTAGCGCATTTAGAAACAAAAAGGGTGAAATCACAACAGACTCTGCAGAAATTCAGAATATTATGAGAAATTATTTTGAGCACATATATTCTAACAAGTTAGAGAATTGGGAAGAAATGGATGACTTCCTAGATACATATAAATTACCAAAATTAAATAAAGACATAAAAATCTTGAACAACCCCGTTACGCACACAGAAATTGAAGCAGTAATAAAAGCTCTGCCTACAAATAAAAACCCAGGACCAGATGGATTCACAGCAGAATTTTTTCAGAACTTCAGGGAAGAAGTAACTCCAGTCCTCCTTGAACTGTTTCATAAAGTAGAAAGCAAAGGAATACTGCCAAACTCATTTCTTGAGGCTAGCATCACCCTAGTCCCAAAACCAGACAAAGTCTTAACTAGGAAGGAAAATTATAGACCAATATCCTTAATGAATACAGATGCAAAAATCCTTAATATGATTATGGCAAATAGAATTCAACAAGTAATCAGAAAGATCGTACACCATGATGAGGTGGGCTTCGTCCCTGAGATGCAAGGCTGGCTCCACATATGTAAATCAATCGATGTTGTACGCCATCTCAACAAAAGCGAAAACAAAAAACACATGACCATCTCAGTTGATGCAGAAAAAGCCTTTGATAAAATCCAGCACCCTTATTTGATAAAAACTCTGAGAAAATAGGTATAGAAGGGCCCTACCTAAAACTCATAGAAGCCATATATGCTAAACCTACTGCAAATATCATAGTAAATGGAGAAAAATTGAAATCATTCCCTCTCAAATCAGGAACAAGACAAGGCTGCCCACTCTCACCACTCTTATTCAACATAGTTCTCAAAACACTTGGCATAGCAATCAGACAAGAAAGTGAAATAAAGGGAATCTGCATCGGAAAGGCGGAAGTCAAACTATCCTTATTTGCAGATGATATGATTATCTACATGAAGGACCCTGAAAACTCTACTATGAAACTCTTGGAAATAATAAAAAAATTTAGCCAAATTGCATGCTACAAAAATCAATACTAAAAAATCAATAGCTTTTCTCTACATCAACAATGACCTTACTGAGAAAGATCTCAGGAAAACAATTCCATTCTCAATAGCACAGCATAAAATTAAATACCTAGGAGTTTACCTACGCAAGGAAGTGAAGGACTTATATAAAGAAAACTACATTACAATGAAGAAGGAGGTTATAGGTGACATCAGAAAATGGAAAGGCATCCCCTGTTCTTGGATAGGCAGAATAAATATAGTCAAAATGACTATACTGCCAAAACTGATATATAGATTCAATGCAATTCCTATCAAAATACCAACAATTTTTTCAAAGAACTTCAAACAATAATCCTTAAATTCATATGGGACCAAAAGAGACCGAGAATAGCCAAAGCAATCCTGCGTAACAAGACCAAGGCAGGAGACATCACAATACCAGATATCAAGCTGTACTATAAAGCAATAGTTATAAAAACAATTTGGTACTGGCACAAAAAACAGACCAGTGGAACAGAATTGAGGATGCAGAGACAAACCCAAATACCCTCAAATACTTAATCTTCGACAAAGGGGCCAAAAGCATATATTGGAAAAAGGACAGCCTGTTCAACAAATGGTGCTGGGAAAGCTGGACATCCACATACATAGGAATGAATCTAGTCACACACCTGTCACCATGCACCAAAATCAAATCAAAGTGGATCAAAGACCTGGACATTAAAAGTGAAACACTGAACCTTCTAGAAGACAAATTAGGCAAATATCTAAAAGACATAGGTGTAGGCAAAGACTTTCTTAATGAGACACCAAAAGCAAAAGAAATTGTCCCCATTATTAACAAATGGGATCATGTCAAATTAAAAAATTTCTGCACAGCAAAGGAAATTATCAACACTGTGAAAGAGAACCAACAGACTGGGAAAAAACATTCACCACCAACACCTCAGATAACCAGAATATACAGGGAACTGAAGAAAAGTAAGCCCCCTACAATGAAGGACCATATTGAAAAATGGGCAAAAGAAACGAGGATGCAGTTCACTCAGGAAGAAGTTCAAATGGCCAATAAATACATGAAAAGATGTTCAACATCCCTAGCCATAGGAAAATGCAAAGCAAAACAATGCCAGGATACCATCTAACTCCAGAGAGAATGTCCTGTATCAACAACTCAAATAGCAATCAGTGCTGGCGAGGCTGTGGGGAGAAAGGAGCCGTCCTGCACTGCTGGTGGGAATGTAAATTGGTACAACCGTTATGGAAAGCAGTATGGAGGTTTCTCAAAAGAATGGAAATAAATATCCCCTTTGATCCAGTAATACCTCTCCTGGGAATATTCCCAAAAGAGTTAAAAACAACACATAACAGAAATACATGTATACCCATGTTCATACCAGCACAACTAACAATAGCTAAAATATGGAAGACACCAAAATACCCATCAACAGACTAATAGATACACAGACTGTGGTATTTATACACAATGGGATACTATGCATCTATAAAGTCCAACAGCTTGGAGGCTTTTGCAGGCAAATGGAGGAAACTTGAAACCATCATGCATAGCGAAGTGAGTCAGAAGCAGAAGGTGAAATACTGAATGGTCTCTCTGATATGAGAAACCCAGATCCCAGATCACAATTATTTCACAGAACTTAAAGTGAAAAATAAAAGGAAAGGGGGCGGGGGGTGGGTTGTGGAAGTGGATAGGGGCTGGATCGAAAGGAGAGTGGGGAAGGTCTTGTTACCTTGACTAGATATGTATGTGCACAAAATGCCCAAAACCAATGTAAACCTTAAATTTTGCACTTATACATATCAATAAAATGGGGGGAAAAAGTCGTTGCTCCTACCTCTAAATACCCCTAACATAACCTGTCACAGGCAACCCACTTGACATGATCTCCTCTGCCTGGCCTGACTCCTGCATGGATTTTTGTGACTCTCTTATGATATTTTCCTTTATATTATGCAGGTTGGTCTTGTGTCTTATTTCCATGGTGTCCTTAGGAAGACCTCTAGCTAAGACTTTTCTTTAAATATTGTAACTTACACAGTGCCTGACACATGGTAGGTGCTCAATAAAGTTTATTAGAAGATTCAAAAATGACTCTGGACCTCCTAGATGCTCATGTTTTCCCTTCCTTCCTTCCTTCCTTCCTTCTTGAGACAGGGTCTTATTCTTTAGCCCTGGCTGGTCCTGAACTCACTATGGAGCCCAGGCTATCTTTGGACTTATGGCAATCGTCCTGCCTCAGCCTCCTGAGTGCTGTGATTAATAGGCATGCACCACCATGCCCAGCTTACGTGGTACTGGGGAATTGAACCCAGGTCCTTGTGCTTGCTAGGCAAGCTCTTTAATTGCTGTGCCATTCATCCCCCTTCCTTCTTTCCTTGCCTCCATCTCAGTGCTGAGGACTGAACCTGCATCCTAGGCAAGTGCCTGCCTCTGAGTTACAACCCCACATCTTCATTTACCGTTTCTGAAAGAGTATAGAGATATAGTTCCATTTTGCAGATGAAGGACTTCAAAATCAGAAGCCATATAGTTTATTTTTTGGTCTTTTAAAATTTTTATCTTTTCTTTTTTTTGAGACAGGGTCTTGCTCTGTGGTCCAGGCTGGTCCTGAATTCACTTCAGAGCCCAGGCTGGCCTTGGACTCATGGCAATCCTCCTGTCTCAGCCTCCCGAGTGCTGGGATTACAGGCGTGTGCCACCACGCCCAGCTTATGTGGTGCTGGGAAATCGAACTCGGGTACTTAGCGCTTGGCTTAGCGCTTGCTCAAGTGCTTTAACCGCTGAGTCATTCCTCCAGCCCCCTTATCTTTTAATTTTCATATGACGTTTTATCCCCTTCCCATCCTCTCACCCCTACCTTCTTTCCCTTTCCCTCTCCACAAAGTCCATCTTCTTACTTTCTTCCATATCTCTCACATTTTTTAGGGCTTGGTTTTCTCATACTAGAGAAACCATGTTGTTTATCTTTCCAGATCTGATTCATTTTGCTAAGCATAATGGTGTCAAGGTGCAGCCATTTTCCTACAAATAACTCGAATTTGTCCTTTATGGCAGAGTAGTACCCCACTGAGTATATATACTACATCTTCTTTATCCAATCATCTGTGGTTGGGCATATTGGCTTCTAAGATTTGGAGGACAAATAGTTTTTGTCAAATTCAAACAGCTAGTAAGAAATAGACTTTCAAATCAAATCTGTTTTATTAAAATTCTTTACTCTCTCTACACATGGGAATAGTTTAATATGTGAAGTATTTCTATAGACAACAGGTTTAAAAACTAAATAATAATTTAAATGATAGAAATAACCAAACCAGCACTCCTTTGAACAGGATAACCTGACCATTCTTGGGACATTAATTTGGAGAAGCCATTGGCAAGTTGACACTGTGGAGCTAATAGAGGTCATTTGCCCAAGGGCCCAGTATTCTGGAAATGTGTTTGAGTTGTCTTCACTGGATTTTCATGAAGTCTTTGGGCTCCTGGGAATTTGCCTGTGTTGATAATTGGTTCCTAGTGACTTTACCCTCAGTGCGATGGTTGTAAGATCCTTCTAGATTTGCATCTCAGTTTTCAGTGCATGATAATCTGGAACGAGATAGAGGTGTTGTGTCTTTTCTGATGCCACAGGAAAGTCCTGCGACACTCAGCCTGACCGTGGGCCCTCAGCACGCTCATTGCTTGCGTTAAGGTAATGGCGCTTTCCTTTGTGTGACTCCTAGGAGATATATTATGCAAAATGACCTTTGACGTTTTCTGATAGTTCAGTGTTTGACTCAGTAGTTTCCAAGGCTTTCAGAAAAAGTTTTTTTTGAAGGGTTGAGTGAAGGACTGCCATCTTATTTTTTACAGTTTTTTCAGGTATAAAAGATAAGTGTTGTTTTCATCTGCCCGCATCCCTTGCTCCTTTTTTTTTTTTCAATAAGCAATATCTACCTTTTTTAGGGCACTGACAGTTCTCCTCTTCTAGAAGGAAATAGGGACAAAATGATCATCCTGGTTTCAGAAGTAACACCATAACTGAGGTCAACATGGAGTCCTTACCACAGCCAGTGGCTGTAGATGTATTCATGGTCCATGGTGGGGCAGTCAGAATCTACCTTGCACTGTACCTGTGGGTGCAGAGGGAAGGTGAGGATCTTCTTTGAGGGATCAGAGCAGCCTTTGTCTATGACCCAGGTATCATTTCTCCCACGGTTCATCTGGAATGGAAGCTCAAACTGAATAAGATAAAGTCAATGCAACATGAGATACAGAACATGAGAGAGACCTGACTATGCCATCAACTTTACCCCTGCTCCTTCAACTTATATGAGCCAGTACATTGCCAGTTGTGAAATACTAGTTTAAATCCATCCCTTGCAAGCAAAATAGACCTGCCCCATTACCAAGTAAGTGTGTATGTGTTCATTTAAAAAGTATATATATTCTATGCATATGCTTGACACACATATGTATGTAAAATCACAAACAAAGGCAGGAGGAATAACACAGTGGTTTAAATCACTTGCCTAGCAAGCACGAGGCTGAGGGTTCAATTCCCCATCACCACATGAGATGAGCATGGTGGTGCATGCTGATAATCCTAGCATTCGGGAGGCTGAGGCGGGAAGACTGCTGTGAGTTCAAGGCCAGCCTGAGCTACATAATGAGTTCAGGACCAGCCTGGACTATAGAGTGAGACCCTATCTCAAAAAACAAAGCAAAACAATTCAAAACAAAACACCCACAAACAAAATAGGAAGGACAATTTGAGGATAAGAATATCTTTAAAGCTGGGTACATTTAGTTTTATGAGAACCTGCATCACCTTTCTTTTTACTAGTGGAACTTAAAGCATCAGCATGTAATTGCATACATGTGATTGGGAGGAACCAGGGATTGATTAACCCCTTCTGGAGACAGAGTCTGATGGGATGGGCTCAAAGAAGACTCAACTCCAAAGGCAAACTTGGCTTCCTACTTCATCCCGTGAGGACTGTCGCTTCACTAGAGAGGGTACTGGCGTGTGCGTGTGTGTGTGAAATCCGAGGTCCTCAGTCCAGCGGCCCTCCGGCCCCTCCAGTGATGGGCCTTGCAGCCGGCCATTCCCCCCTGGAGAGCACCCCTGGACAACGGTGTGTGGCTGGCGCAGCAGGGACCAAGCAGCAGATTCGCCCACCTCGGCCTGGTGTGAGCCATGGGGGCTTTATCTCGCCACTAATGGTTTTCTAAATTGGTGGCAGTGGAGCAAAAAACCCAATTTGCGCCTGGAGCACGCGTGATTACTATTGTAATAACCTCGGCTAATAAGAATATGATGTGGGGCTAGGCTGGGAGAGAAAACACATTTCTCATTAGCTTTTGATTAATTACTCTACATAATTTCTTAGTTGTGGCCACGGGGGTGGTGTGCTGCCGTCTCTTCCCCTCACCTTAACTTCGTCTAGGGACCGTGGGTTACGGTGGCCGTGGGGAGGGTCACTGCCTCTGCTCCACTCCCCTCTCTCTCCCACAGGCCCTTTTCCTGTCTTCTCTCTCCCTTTCCTCGCGAGCCTGCCTTCCTTGCCTTCTCTTTGCCCTCCCTCTCAGCCTTTCCCTAGTCCTACGAGTGTCTGGTACACCATGTGGCACTGCCACCGGCCCCTAGCACTGCCGGATAGGCAGGCCAGAGCTAGTTTGCAGATTCTGGCAGAGCCATCCAGCTCCCTGAGCCCAGGCTGGACATTCTGTTTGCTTCTGTCTCCTCCTGCTCTGAACTTCTCAGAGTCTGACTTGGTGACTCTTGGTCTACATGTCTCTGCCCAGGTTTGTTTTTGGCCCAGCTCAGAGGCCTCTGCTCTCCGTCTTCTCAGGACCTCAATGTGGCTCAGAATTGTTGTGCCCCTGTTCCCGCCCCTCCACCCTGGAACATTCAGATGGGCCTCCTGGCCTCTGTGCCTGAGCTGGCAGGGTCCCTCAGATTCTAACACCTGGGGCCTACTGTTCGTTAGGAGAGTGGGTAGAAACATTTTGTTTTATTTATGATTAGCACGTTTCTGTTGATCCCCTACTTCGTAGTAAGAGCTGTCCTAGGCACAGTGGGGCACATAGGAAAGAGGACGCCTGTGGATTTTATTATCAGGTTGGGAAGGGTGTTGAGGAAAGACAGAATCTATCACAATACCATGTGTACTGAGTGCTACCAGGATGAGCTGAGGAGAGGTCTCTGCAGGCTGCAGGACTTTGGAGGACTTCTTGGAGGAGACAGCTTGTGGGAGGTTTTGACAGCTCAGATGTGGTTTGACGGGGAAGAGGAGCAAAGAGAAGGAATTCCAGAAGGGGCTGGAGGGCAAATGCAGACCTGGAGGTGGGATGCGGGAGGCGATTTTGGAGGAGGTGAAGGTGCCAGTGTATTTTATGTGGAGGTTTCAGTGGGAGATGAGCTGAAAAGGAAAACTAGAGGCAGACTTGAAGGTTAGGTGGAGGACTTGGGATATACATGGTAGTCCAAGAATCCCGAAGAGCATGGGGGTCAGGTTGCTCTTATAGCAGCGGTTTGCTAAGACGCGAGTAGGGTGTGTTAGTGAAACGGTCCAGAGGTTGACATTCCCCCCACATTTATGTGCTGCAACCTAATCCCTAAGGTGATGGTATTAAGAGGTGGGGCTTCGGGGGGTGACTGGGTCATGAGGAATCTGCCCTCCTGGGTAGGATTAATGCCCTTAAGGAAGGAGGACTTGTTTGGCCTCCTGCCTTTCTGCCCTTCAGGAACTGAGGAGGTCCGTCTATAAGGAGCATCCCTTACCAGATGCTGAATCTGCGTCTCCTTGATCTTGTGCTTTCCAGCTTCCGGGACCATGAGACATAAATTTTAGTTGCTTACGAGCTGCCCAGTCTAAAGTATTTTTGTTATAACAGCAGCTAGGAGGCTAATTAGTTTTCTATTGCCATAATAACAAATTACAATAAATTTAACAGCTCAAAATGACACAATGTAAAGGCCAAAAGTCCAAATTGGCTAGTTTCTGTGTTCTGTGTTATCTAAGATAAAGTCGAAAGTCAATTAGCTGGCCTGCTCCAGGATGACTCTGGGAAGAATCTTCTTTCAATCACTTTCAGAGGGTCCTTATGGTTGCAGGACCAACATCGCTTTTTCTTGCTATGAGCAAATAAGGGCCACCTTTTCTCCTAGAGTTCTCTTCTGTTGCATGTTGTCCCTGCACCTCACAGTCAGCAACAGAGCACCACTTCCTTGTCCTGTCTGCCAGTTCTCTGTCTGCCTCTTATGCCACACCTTTCTGCACCTTTCTCTTTTGCTACATCTGCCTGACTTGAGCTGAAGAGAGTTCTCTGCTTTTAGTGGCTCATATGGCTCACTTGAACCTACCTGATAATCCAGGACAGTCTCTCAATTTTTATAACTAGTAACCTTAATCGCAGTGCCTTTAACCATGTAAGGTCACATATTCACAGGTCCCAGGGATTGGGGCCTGGACCTCTTTTGAGAGAGGCATTATTATGCCTACTACCTGGGTCAGACAAATGAAGTAGCATCAGCAGGTGTTCTTGAGAATGGAGAAAGAGGGTACAGTTAGAATATAAAAAGGTAGGCAGATGTGGAATTATTTCAAAGAAAACGAAACTTTGCTTGATGATAGGGATAGTTGGTTGTGTGTGAGGGGGCGGGGTAAGAGGAAAGGAAGAGTTAACTAGGATTCAGCCTAGGAAGCATGAGAAAAAACCTCACTGGTCACGACACGGAAAGGAACTACTTATTGAGGGTAGATGATGCATCTGTTTCAGGAAGGATGACTCAGGGGTGACAGCAGAGTTCTTGCCAACCTGGAACTGTCTTAGGAGCAGTCAATTGAGGACGCTCACTAGAAATGTCAGACCTGGCGATACAAATCTGTAAGCTGTTCGTGTGGAAGCAATGATTGAAGGCTTGGGGAGAGATGGTAGGAAGAAAATTGGGCCAGAGCCTTGGAGAATGGGTTAGAATTTTGTCACCTGAGCAAGTAGCTGAAAACACAACTGAGAGGAGGAAGGGTTTATTTTGACTCATGATTTTAGAGGGTTAAGTCCATGGTTGGCTGGCTTCAAGGCAGAGACAGCATGGTGAAAGGATGTGGCAGAGGAAAGCTCCTTACTGCATGGCAGCCAGAAAGGAGGGAGAGAGGGAAACGGCCAGAAGGAGAGGAAAGGGGCCAGGAGGAAAAAATACCTTTACAGGTCATGACTCCAGTGACTGCATCCTCCATCCAGGTCCTGCCGTCTAATAGCACATTCAGCCATGGACTGATCAGTAGATTAATCTATTAGATGGCTGGATTAAACCATCGATGAGGTTAGTGCCCAATAATCACACGCTCATGGTCCACCTCTGAACATGTGAGCCTTTTGGGGACATTTTTGATCCAAACCATAACAGGATGAGCAAAGAAAAGGAAAGAAGAGCTAAGAGAGAGAGAAAGAGCAGGCACAGGAAGGAAGGGAGCTGGGAGACGTCTCCTCTGGAAGGCCGGGAGGGCCGGCGGGCGGGGTTAGGAAGATGAGTCTGGCAGGACCGTGGGATGGAGGGTGATGGGTATGTGTGCGTTTGAGTACAGGGGCTGGGGAAAGACTGAGTTGGGTACACGGAGAGAGGCAGTTATGGGAGGCTCAGTAGGTCAAGTTGGTGGGGATGTTTAAAAATAGGGCAGAGGAAAAGACTGGAACAAGGGAAAGAATGGGAAGCGTGTGTGTGTGTGTGTGTGTGTGTGTGTGTGTGTGTGTATGTGTGTGTGTGTGATGTTAGGAGCAAAGCCCCAAAAGTGGCAAGAGTAGATCGTGACACTTATATGCAGGGCTGATCCCAAGAAGGGCTCCCTCAATTGGTGGTGGGGTGGAGATGCGCACTGTGGCCCAGCACTGGCTGCACTTCAGTGAGGAATGGAGAGCCATGCACAGACAGGTGCTTGCACAGGACTGGCGGCTTCTGGACCCCGAAGCCCATGGAGGTGGAGGCCTGGCCTGTGGGGTAGGGGCTCGCGCCAGGACCAAGTAGGGTGGCAGATCAGTCATGGTGAAGTCATTCCTGTCTCGGGATGATTTTCTCTCCCCCATCCCTATTATCTTGGGGTGGGGAGGGAGGCGCAGTTTCCAAAGCCTAAACATCCTGGGAATGAAAACAGTTAAGTTGTTCAAGGGGATTTGGGAAAAGGGGGCATATGAGTGTCCAGCTGGCCAAAAGGACCGACAGGAATAGGCGAGCAAGTCTCCAGGTCCCCTGGCTCCGTCAGCACGGGGTCACCCTCGTCCCCACCACCTGCCAAGGCCACGTGAATCCTGCCCCTCTGCCATTTCTGACATTTCACGGGCTGTTATGAGGTCTGCCTGCCTGCCTGGGCACACTGCTCAGAGTCCCCTCCAGCTGTTGTGCCAGTGGTCGGCGGGCCGCCTAGAGCTGGCTCCCACAGTTGGCTGGCTGTTCGCAGTGCCCGCCGCGCCTACAGCACCAGAATAAAGCACGGCATGGGCAGTGCTGGTGTCTTTGCGCATGCTCGCTGGGGACCAGGAGAGGGAGCAGTCCAGCATCCGGCCGGCTGAGGCGTCCACGGCCCTGGTTAGGTCCAGTCCCGCTCGGGGATCTTCAGGGCTTTGAGGCCAACCGAGATGGAGCAGCCACTCGCGAGCCGTTCGCCGCAGTGCCCAGGCTGGGGCTGGCTGCAGAGAGGATGTCTGGGAACGAAGGAGCGGTCGTGGAAACCCAGGGATTGCGCGGCGCCTCGCCTGTCCCCCGCCTCCGGGCCTCCGCAGCCTTGGCCGCTGCCCGCCCTCTGGCCACCTCCGCGGCCTCCCACCCCACGAGGGAAGAGAAAATCTCGCCAGAGACTCATGTAAAAATAGATGTATTTCTGGATAAGCAGGGAGCCTGAAAAAACAGCTGAGCTGGAGTCTGCTCTGCTGACAGAAGATCTATGTACTGAATTCCTCTTCAAAATCTATTTCTCGGGAGATTTATTCTTGCGGGGCTCGGCCGGCCGAGATGAGGGAAGCCCTCAGCACCAGGCTCTTGGCCGCCTCTGCTCCCGCCTCCTATCTGGCCGCCGCCTCCCTTGCCCGGGTGACTTGCCCAGCGTGAGCCGTAGTCAAATCAGCAGGCTGCTGTTGGGCTCTGGGCCCAGGCAGAAAAGTCAGGGCTGAAAAGCAAAAAGGGATTTGAATGGCAAAAAGGTCGTTCTTCTGCCTACCCCGGCTGGGTCAGAAGCCTGCGTGACGCAGCGTGACACCCATCTCGGCTGCCGGGAGAATAAGTGATGGCTATATTTATGTTTCCATCTAAATGCATGGATCAAAGCAGACATTTAATCTATTCAACAACAGCCTGAGGATTAAAAAGTTGCAGGCAAATCACACTCTTAAATTGGTAATATATTTTTGCTTGTCACTTGACAAATCATTTTAGAGGGTGACTCCATGCCGGGTGAGAGACCTGAAGATCTGAACCTGGTTCCCTAACCTGGAAGGGGCTCTAGCACCTTAGGGTGCACCTGGCTTTGGTTACTGTGGATTCAGTTGCTGGGGGTTTGGGGGGGGGATCACCCAGGGGGCCCATGGGCACACAAAGAAATCTATCTTAAACTCCACACCAGTGTAGGAACTGATTATCATGATAATTCCCATTTCACAGACTAGGATATTGAGGTAGATACCTGGCCTGGGCCAGACGATGAGAAGTTGCAGAATGGGATGCCGGGTGAGATGCTGTGACCCCCAGAGCAGGGCTCCTGTCCACACAGGGCAGCGGAGAGGAGCAGAACCTGCTGTGGCACTGACTGTGTAACCCTTGGCAAGCTGCTGATGCTGCAGAGGGAACTTCTGATCTGGTGGCAGTAGAAATTAGGCAGAGCGAAGGAATACTTAGACAAAACTTTAATGTGGAGCGTAAAGGGGTTGAGAGGGTTAAGTTGTCCTAAGAACAAAGAAAGGGCCAAGCTATTTATTGCTTGGGCTGGGCCAGGGTCTGGTAATTTTCCACTGAGTAATATTTTAAAGAATTTCTTCCTTCCATAAGATAAGGATCAGTGGCTAATTTGGAGACATTGGTGCGTCTTGGTTTTTCCCGTGCATCTGGTCTTCATAGATGAAGAGTAGGAAGGCAGAGAAAGAAACATACCATTCATCGTCAAAAGAGGGAAAAGGTAGATACCATACATTGAAGAGGTACTGATTATGGGTTAAGGGCCATTCATTGAGAGTCTATTCATTTGTCTCTCAGGTCGCCACTGGCCCTCTTTTTCCTTCACCCCTCAGTTTCATCTCTAAATGGAGACAAGTTGAGGAGGGAGTGCATTTAACATGCCATCTGACTCAGAGTAAGAACTCAGGCTTGTACCTGAAGCACATAACCGGACAGGGACTCACAGGAAGCTTTCTGTGGAGTGGTTGGAGGCACCGCTTGGATCAGGGAGAGTGGCAGCTGCCCCTGGCCTCCAACCTAGGCTGGGTTGGGAAAAGACAGGAAGGTCTGACTCCCTCTGCATAGCTCCAACAGGGACTGACAAGATCCTGAAGAAAAATGATGGATTTCAGTTAAGAAGAAACAAGGACTTCTTAGTCACTAGAGTTGGGCAAGGAGGAATTAGTAGCCTCACCCAGAGGTGACATGTAGGCCAGGTTTCTTTAACAGGGCCTTCTCTTCCAAGCAGGGAAGTCTAAAACTCCAGGATAGCAGTAGTAGATCATTCCTGGAGCAGGCAAGAAGAGTACAGGGTGAAATAATCCTTTTTACAAAGGCGTTCACAGTGCGTATTTCACGACTGAATCCTGATGTACGCTTGGCTCGTGCCCCACTCACCTTGGGTGGGGTGGGATGAGCTTGTGTGGGCAGATCGGTGGCAAGGCCCCCGGGGGAAGGAAGCACAGACAGCGTGGGAGAGGGAAGAGCGTGGTTCCTTTATCCACTATTACCAAAACGGTCCTGGCAGCTCTGGACAAGAGAAGGAAGTGGATCAAGAGTTCGGGAGACTTGGGCTGCCATGTGGCTCCACCTCTCGATATGTGTGTCCATCTGCAAGTCCCCTCGTCTTCCCTGGTCAGTTTCTCTACGTGGAAAGCAGGGAGCTGATGCCTTTGCAGCCCGTCTTTTAGAGGGTTTGTGACATTTTGAGGTGGTTTTGATGGTTCCTTGCCTTGGGAGGGTGGCCTTTGGTAGCCCACAGCCTGGGTGAACATCACCCAGCAGAAAACAGCATCCTCTCCGCGTTCTGGTCCACCTGGGCAGCAGTCGGCTCAGAGGTTGGCGGTTCGCGGGTTCGATTGTCCCCTGGGCAGGCCTACCCACCTGCGGGGCTGCCAGAATGGCCAGACTGCACCATCTGCAGGTGCGGAAACAGAGCGCAGGTGTTGAGTTTGGGGCGCAGGTAATTGCTGATGGCTGAGCCAGCTTTCCTCGCAGGGGGTCCCGGAGCGAGGAAAGCCGAGTGCCTGGCGCGGGCAGGCACTGGAGCCAGCTGCGCGTGGTTTCCTGCCCAGATTAGTGCTCTGCGTCTTCCTGAGCCTCAGCCTGCTCCCTCTGGTGAGTCTCACAGCAGCTAAGTGAGGGAAGTCGGGGCATTATTGGATTTGTTTTTACCAGCGTGGAAATCGAGAACCGGAGAGGTTAAATCTCCGGCATGAGGTCCTGGAGCCAGTCAATAATGGACCTGAACTAGCCCTGGGGGTCACCTGACTCTTAATTCCATTTTCCTCGCATGACCCCACGGTGCCACTCAGTTCACCAAACATTTATGGAGAGCCACCTGTGGGTCAGGCCCCCAGCTAGATGTCAGGGTTAGAGTGGGGTTCGGTGTTTTTCCAGAGCACGGTTTAACCTGTGCACATGCCTGGTGAATCCCTGCAGCAAAACGTGGCTTGTGTTGCAAGGCCCTTCTGAACCTGGCCTTGGCTTCCCCTGGTCTTGCCTGTCCCCACCCCACCACTCACAGCCGTGCAGGCAGGTGCGCCCTCTGCTTGGCCCCTGTGCCCTGCACCTCAGTGCCCTTTTCCAGCCACGAACTTGGCTTCACTGAATCTATTGTGTTTTTAGGCCTAGCTCAAGCGTGACTTCCTCCCTCCAGCTTGCTTTGATTTTCCAACTCCAGCATCTTTGGTGTCCTTTGCGTGACCGCTGTGGTGACCCAAGGCTGATGGTGTTCGGCTCCAATGCTGTGCCTCCATCCCTGTTAGATTGTGGCCTTTCGGGGTCTGGGATTTAATCTACGACCTGCTCCCTCCCACTAGATGTTTTTCCCATTCTGGAGGTGCTCAGGGACACCACTGAGGCGGCCAATGTGAACTTGTCAAGTACCCCACTTGCTAATTCTGCTATTTCTAAGACAGAGAAGTGTTTAGTGAATTATTCCCTGCAGATATAGGATGTTCATCTCAACAACTCCCTGATTTTAAGGTCTAGATTATTTTCATTATCAATATAAAGGTACAAAAATAATAATAGCCGACATATGTTGACCTTTTTGTGTAGAAAAAGTATTAATTCTTGTTATAACAGGCATAGAGACACTGTGCAAACTACCTTCACCTTTCAATTTCTGTCATTAATTAAGAAGTTGCCATTAGGACAATGTTGAAACAATGCTGCTAGTCTTCAAATATATTTTAAGAGATTCTCAACGAAATGATCAAAATGTCTCCTGTAAATGTGTCTGTGACTTCTGGCTCTTGAGGGCCTCTGTGGGGGAGCCCATGGCTGTTAGGTGTCCCAAGTGGGTCGGGAGCTGGGTGCGGCTTAGCATCCTGAGCAGGAAGCAGCAGGCCCCTTGCGTGGTATGGCAGTGGGCAGTGGACACGCGGGAACACACCTGGGGGTGGGTGGGATGCCCCTTGAAGAGACATGTGCGGCTCTGTGACTCTGTCATCACATTTTGTACTTCAAGTCCAAATGAGATGACAAGGACTATTGGATTTTTTCCTTTCGGCGTTTGTCGGCGTTTGTGGAGAGCACAAAATAGTACTCCTCTAAGTAAACAAGCAGAGAGGGCTGAAGTTCCTCCACAGTGGGCATGGTCCGTGGAACAACCAGCCAGGGGCACTGTTTCTGGGCTTGTGATGGGCCACAGCATTGTGTGGAGCCACAATCTCGCTCCTGAGTCATGTCAGCAAGCTTGGCACCTCCGCGTCGAGTCTTAGCATCCAGGGGCTGTGTTGTGCAGCTGTCTGTACACATCTGGGGGTGTCCCCCGTGAGTCACAGGTAAGAATGGGGTGCAGACGGTAAACTCGTGTGTGGTAAGGGATCCTCGTGTGTGGACTGCTAAGGCAGTGCCTGCGTGTGAGGGTGCCGAGGAGATCCTGTGTGTATTGGGTGAATGTGGATCTTTCTGGGCATATATCTCATGTGTGGAGTGTGAGTAGCATTTATGTACAAGGGTCTGTGTTTGCACGTGTGTAAATGGATCCAGATGTGAATCTGGGGTATGTGAGCATGTGCGTGTATGTCCACAGTGGAGTGTAGATGGGCATTGTTCAGGATGTGCCTTTGTCAGAGTGTTGCTTACAGGAGGGTGGCAGCTGAGTAGGTGATGTGCACAGACAGGTCCCCATGGACTGCCATGCCAGGCTCTGGTGGCTTCTTCTGGCGCGGTTGCTGCTGCAAGTCCCTGGTGGCTCTGCCTTGCTGGCCCGCAGAGAGATCAACACCCTTCAAACCAGCTGCCTTGTTGGCTGCGTCTCACTCGGTAGGCCTCCCGGTGCCTGCAGTTGCCATGGAAACTAAAGTAGGTCTGCTTCCGTCTGCCACCAGGTCCCTGGGCTAGGGCAGCTGTGGGCCAAGCTGCCATGGTAGGGGCTGGTCAGGGGGAAGAGATAAAGGGTCTGGGGGACTCCCCTGAGCCTGTTTCATCTCATATTCTCCGGGGGCCTCTTTTCTACCTCCAAATATGGGGCGGATCCCAGATGTCTGGGATCTAAACAACCCTGTCAGGACATGGCCCGAGTAGTGGACTTTTCCATACACATACGTGATCCCATCCTGGAATTTAAGACATAAGCTAATTCCACATTACTGTGCATGTCAGTTTGTGCACGGCGCCTAAAATAAAGTGACTTTAAGAGTGAGCTGGTGATAGCTGATGGGAGGACTCTGTATGTTTTTGTGGCCTGGTTTTCTCGTAGGCATCTGCTCAGAGTTTACTGCCCAGGAAAAACTTGAACACCACAGTGCTAAGCTTTGAGGAGATCATAGATCCTGTTTGGTTCTGAAAAAAAAAAAAATGAAGCAGAAAGCACAAACCTAGCTGTGTAAGCAATGGAAAGGCATTGTTGGGGGCTGCAGGAGATGACACAGACAGAAAGCAAAGCAATACAGTGATTAACACACAAGCAGGACGCGGTGAACTCTGGGGAAAGGGCAGCAGATGTCGTAGCTCTGTGTGTGTGGTGGGGGCAGAAGGGGCTTTCAAGGCACTGACAACATTTGGTGTCTTAACCTGGAGGTAGAGATGCAGGTAGGTGACTGTTCTTTTGACTGTGCATACATATTCCTACACTCTTTCATGTGTGTGGTACATATGACAATTAATAAAATCACCTGTCCTGAGCTTGTGGTCCCTGCTTGATTCAGGGGGTAGCAGGTGGTATGGAGTCATGGAAAGAGGATAATGGGTTTTGGAGCTGCCTCTAGCACTGATTTCTGTGTGTCCTTGGGAAGGATACTCAGCCTCTCCCAGCTGTAAGTTCTATAGCAGGATGGCACACTGGAGTTCTTCATTCACGATAAGTAAGTTTTGAACCATATAAATGCAGACACTATGCTCGGAAAAGCCATGTTCCCGTGTCCATGCAACACATGCAGTCTTCACACTGGGGAAAGACATGGGCTCCAGACAGGTGGGAGCTGGGAGGAACTTCCTGTAAGGAAGGCACTTTTGATTGGGTCTTAGCAGATGGGTCAGACTTCACCTTGCTAGACTGGGACATAGGAAGCCATGGAAGTGCAGTTATATGTTGGCACGAAATGGGGAGCAGGGAGCCGGGAACAGCAGCATCTCATCCCAGCAGGATGAGGATGTGAGGACAGCTTGGCTCAATTATCAAGGAGTTCCTTTCAATGCTAAAAGAGAAATTCTGCCAGATGGGGTGAGGAGGAGCTAGCTGGCTCAGATAGGGGCTAAGGAGCGGAGGAGGAAAGGCACCAGGGCACTGTTGTCGTTCCCTGTCCCGGGTGCAGGTTTATCCCCAGGACTTGGTGTTCGAGGCACCTCTTGATAATCTAGGCTTCCCTACCCCTGTAGCCTCCATTCTGGCCAGGCTATGGGAAACATGCCTTCTTTCAAATGGGCACTGGTTTAGATCTAAGATGTCCCCCCTCAAAGTGTCATGTGTATTTGGACGATGAGTGGATTGTGGGGGCTGTATATCTATCAGTGGATTCATCCATCGGTGAGTTCTGTAGCTGAGGCGCTGTTGGGGGGGGGGCTGGGGGGAAGAGGGTCATGGGGGCGTGGCTTGGTAGGGATATTCTTGTTCCTGACTCCTTCATTCTCTCTCTGCTTCCTGGATGCCCTGATTCGAGCAGCTGGCCTATGCCAGGCCTTTCCATCATGCCATTTCTGCCATGGAGATGGCTACTCATGGACTGAACCTCCTGAGACTGTGACTCAAAATAAACTACTCTTCCTGTTTGGCGCAGTGATTGGAAAGTTGGCTGATAAAGACCCTGCGGTTCCCAGCTGCACGAGACCTCCCAGCCCTCAGGTGCAGATAGGCCCAAAGCAAGCCAGTTTGGGGAGTGTATGATAATAACTTTCTTTTGGAATTTCTTTGGGACTATGGCAGCCTTGGAGCGGGTTTCCTGGCTGCTGATAGCGTATTACTTGACATCAGGCCTGTCCTCTCACCCTGCTTTCCCCCTAGCACCCACAGTAACCTGACCTTGTCACTTTGGGCACAAGAGACATACATATTCCTTGATCTGGGACCTGTGGAGCTAGGTCCCCATCCTGGCTCCATCTCTTAGGAACTGAGATGAGTCTAACTTCCTGACGTGCTGTAGTTACCCTTGTTTCTAAAGTGAGTGCATGGACTAGTAACTGCTTAGGAACTTTTCAAGTAGAATCCTTTGCTCCGACCCTCCCCTGCTAGATAGGTACTTTTGACAGGAACCCACACTGCTTTACTTGTTGGGAATGGTGTTTTTCACTGCTGAAGTGTGTAATACTTCTGTGATGTTGCACGAGTATAGCATTAGGGCTCCAGAATGCCTTCTCTTGGAGAATCCCTCAGTGATCACTCATCCGAGAGCCCCCCAGGAAGCAAGGTAACCTGTGTCCAGGACCTGGTAGCAGGTCATTTTTGCAAGCAAGTTGGAAATTGTAGCCCACTGAAGGTGGGGTCAGGGTAAACCAAAGGAGAGAGGATTTCTCTATATTGTCTGATGCGTAGAATTAGTATTAGAGATGGAAGGGCCCCATCAGGACCAGAGACCCCAGGTGAAGGTGATGCCTACCCCACAGACTGCTACGTCTCCTGGGAAAGGGTCTGATGCTGCCATTCACACACCTCCTGAACAGGTAGCTGCTGCTCAGTGCTTATTAAAACAGAGCGTCTTTGGGGAAAATCCCAACTCAATGTCCCTGATATTTTTAAGTGTAGTGATTTATGAAGACCGTAGGAGGCAGCCGGGTGATGCTGTCAGAGATTCCCCATTACTCTTAGGGTAGAGAACATGGATTTTAGAAACAGTTACGAGTCTGGGTCCTAGTTTCTATTTTTCAGCTGCATTTTCATTGAAGAAATGAGGATAGTGTTAGTGCCAGCACACAGCACCGTGAGAATCCATGGGATCATCAAGCATGCACCAGTTGTTCAGAATGGCAGCAATGCTGTTGTGGTTGGTATGGCCATCATATGGTATGGTGGAAGGAACGCAGTGCAGAGTAGAGGCATGGAGAGAGAAGTCTAGATAAGGTGTTCACAGTGAGGTGTGCAGCTGAGAGCAGCAGGGATGCTGGTGGCTTTTTGTGAGGTAAGTGACGTGTAGAGCTGCAGTGACAAAGACAGGCTTTGGGTGAGGGAGGGCGGGGGTGGGGGAGCGGTGGTATTCTTTCAACTCATTCATTCATTTTTTTTTTTTCTGGTAGTAGAGGTCAAGCCCAGCACCTTCACGCTGAGCCACTCCTCCAGCTCATTTTTTAGTTTTGGTTTTGAGATAGGATCTCCTTAAGTTACTAAGTTGCCCAGGCAGGGCTAGAACTTGTGGTCCTTCTGATTCAGTCTCCTCAGGTACTGGAATTGCAAGTCTGGCCCACTGGCCCGCTTATTTACTCTTGTATCTATTTACCCATTCAGTAAAGGTGTGCATAGCACCCACTACATGCCAGGCACTGTACTGGTCACCGGGGATGCAGCAGTCAATGCAATCAAAATGCCTGTCTCTGAGGGACATTTAGTGGGGTATTGTTACCATCCACCCAGCCTGTTTGGAGCACACGTCTATTGCATGATTTTGCATTTAGCAGTTCTATGTTTTTGAGCAAGTGATTTTGAGAATGACTAGTAGTTTGGGCAGACTATGAGGAAAAGGGAAAGTCTGTACATACTGAGATCAGAGAGATATGATTGAGGAGACAGGTCACGACATGACTGTAGGGGAAGTAGTACTGTTAGGGACAGCTGTGGCAAGGCTGGGCTGGGAACCTGGAAAAAAGGGGTTTCTGATTTTGATGTTATCGGGAGACTCAGGACAGGAATTCAACAAAGCAAAAAATTCTTCCCCTTCCGCACTGCACCTCTACCCCCCCACCCCCCAACCCGGAGTTGAGTCTCATGGCTGACAAGCCTGTGGCTTGGCTGACTCCAAAGTTTGCCTCATTCCTGACTGTCATTGGTCCCAGCCTATAGCCCCAGCTCTAAGTCTTCCCTAACTGTTCTTTGCTCATGAAAGAATGATGACAACAGAGTCATAGGGAGCTACACACAGCCTCTTGGAAATGGTCCCTCTCTGAAGGACCAAGAGCCTTAAGGGCTTGGTGTGATGGTGCACACTTGTAATCCTAGCTACTCGTGAGGCTGGGGCAGGAGTTTGAGGCCAGCTTGGGCCATTTAGCAAGACCCTATAACTTGGTGTTCCCTGGTTTCGATTGGTATTATAAAACAGAACAAAAACAAAATAAAACATAATAGAATAAAACAAAACAAATTAAGGTAGATAGACCTGGCAGTCACGATGAATGATCCAGGATAAAGTTCTGGTATGTTTTTCTACCCGACTTGTAGCACATGAACAAGGAAAGGTCAGTGACCTCCAGGTGTGAGGCCCTGACTGGGTGTGGGTGCCGTGGGCACGCTCAGCCTCGCAGCCAGCTGGCAGGGAGCCTTGTGGCGGGAACTTGCTTTCCTCCTCTCACAGAAGCCTTTGCTGGAGTCTGTCCGCTCCCCTCCTTCGGGCACCTTCTGTTCTTGGCCTAGCTCACGTACTGATTAGACAGAACACAGACCCTGGAGTCAGATGGAGCCAAGGGCGCATCCCAGCTCTGCGACCCCTAGCAGGTGACGTTGGGTGAGTCACTACGTCATCCTCCCCCATCCCAAGGTGAGAAGAGCCTTATGGAAGGGCGTGAGGATCACAGATGATGTGGGCAGGGCCGCTGGCACCTGGCAGGGCACTTCACAGATGGCATCGTTCAGCACCTTCATTTCCTTTTTGGAAAATAGTGGGATGTGCATACTTTATTTAAATGTAGTTGCAATAAAGATCACCTCCTCCATGAAGTCTCTCAGTGCTGGAATCCTCCTCTCTTCCAACTTTCTCTCTATCCTGTGCTGTTCCGTGGGCCCCAGGGCGGTGGCCATGGCTTCCTGAGAGGCCGCCTCCCGATGGGGAAGCACCTGGCAGATTCACCTGTTATGGGTTCTCAGGAGAGCTTCCTGCTGGTTGCAGAGCAGGGGATGCGGTGGTGAGTCCTGCAGCCATCTTTCTGACTCGGAGCCACCCCATCTCCATTTGGGGGCTCCCATCCACTCCCTGACCTTGTTTCCAGTTGGCTCAGCCAGTCCTGCTAACGAGCTGAGCCAGCCGCCTGGCGCCTGCCTCTCTGATATGCTGACTCAGTTCTGTGGCTCCCGCTTCCTCTGCCCTTGTTTGAAAATGCCAAGTTAATTGCTTCCAGCTCCCGGCTGCACTGGCAGGGGGCACGCCCCTTTCCTCTCCCTTTCCCCACGCCCTGGGGTGGGGAGACAGCCAACGCCCTTGAGCCCTGGGCTTGCTCTTTGCACAGGGCAGTGGGGTGGGGTCCAGGAGGGGCCGAAGAAGACAGAGAGGGGAATGGGCTGTGCATGCCCATTAGGGAGCACTGAGCAGAGGGGAGGGGCTGCTCTCCATGCTTCCTGGACTCTGGGATGAGAGCCTGTGCAGGGTGGGGCTGTGAGCAGAGGAGGGGTCTCCTAGACCCGCATCCCAAGCTGAGGGCAGGGAGAGGGTAAGTGTGCTGGGGTGGAGGCAGACCTTAGGCTTCAAATGGAAGGAGTGGAGGGGAGGAAGGAAAAAGGAAAGAAGATGGGAAATAAAAGGAGGGGAGTGGGGAAGGAAGGGAGGACAGAAGAAAGGAAGCAAGGAAAGCAGAAAGGGAAAGGACAAGGAAGGAGGAAAAGAGGAAGGAGGAAAGGAAAGGATTCAGCGGTAATTTTTGCACAGAGTAACTCATTGAATTCCCACAAGACCGGCTTGCAGATGTGCTACCCAGAGGTGAGAGTAAAATATTTAACAACAGTGTGACACTGGCTTGGATTAATGGGGATGGAGGCCAGCAAGGAGTGGGCTGGGCCCCTAGAGGCCCCTTGAGCTGTGCCAGGCGTTAACCCTTTAGTTGCTGGGTTGTTCCCTGGAAGGTGCTTTGGGGACCCTATAGGACCTTGACACCCTTCGGATGACTGGTCCCTGGCTCAGGTTGTAGGTACCCAGGGATAGGCAGATCTCTAGGAGACACCTGGAGAGGCCTGGGCGTCCACTCAAAATAGTGGTTTAATGGTATGATTAAAAGAGGCAGAAGGCCAAGGACAGGTTGGCAAGGAAGTGCTCCTTGCCCTGACTAGCAGTCAGGGTGCATGGGACAGGACAAGGGTGACAGAGGGGTGTACTTGGAAGAAGACAATGCGAGCAACAGCTGGCTTTGTGCTATGCGGGCAGTGGGATTTCTAGATCCCCTGCCAGGAGGAGCGAGTGTTACTGATATTCCAGCTTCTCAAAGGAGGAGCTTTGGGCAGACTGACATCAGGGGAAGATGGAAGAGCTAGAGAAGGTATGTGGGACCTATCCCAGGCCTACAGACCAGACGTGTCCTTGGAGGGGTGCTGGCACCCGATGAGCCCTGGGACAGGCCCAGGCTGTGTGCTCTCGAAGGTCCTGGAGAACTTCCCTTCCCAGGGGACGGGTGACCTGTGCAGGCCACACTGGCGCCCACCTTGCTGGAGGGGTGCCGGCTGTCACATGCCTCTCCTCGTGTTTTCTTCTGGGTCTCCAGCCAGCCCGCCGGCTTGATGAATTAGCCCCATAGATATTCCGCCTGGAAAGCAAACACATATCATATATATCTTTGACAAGTTATTATTCTCCCTTATCAGGATTCGGGTGCATCCGTGCCCGCCATTACTCAACACTCCACACCCGCCCTTCCTGAGACTGGGCTCCAGCCCCACAAGGAGGTGGTGCCCAGCTCTGCATTGTGATGTGTGGGTGAGTGTGTGGAGAGGCCCTAGACTGTCCTGTAGGCTGGAACTAGAGCAAGAACCATCTTGACCTAATGGCCTGACTGGACCCTTCTCCAGGCAGAGGCTGGGGATGGCCCAAGTGAACCTGCCGTTCTAGCTCATGGAGTCTCTCTCTGGAGCCAGTGACTGCAAGTTTGTCCCAAGGAAAGATCTAGTTTGGGCCTTCCCCATGCCCACATTGGAGGATAGGGATACTGCCTCATTCCCTGTGCTGCTGGGTGCAGATCACTGCCAGTTCCCCTCAGTGCCTGGGTTTCTTGGAGCCCAGAGGGAACCCCTGGCCCAGCCCTTGGCCCACAGCTGTGGATGCCCAGTGGCTGGTGAGGGCCCTGGTGAATGAGATGTAAGTGGATATTAGTGCTCTAAGCCTGGCCATGGGGCCGTGATTTGTCATCTTTCACCCAGCACATTCCCATCTCCCC
This sequence comes from Ctenodactylus gundi, assembly GCA_004027205.1. Taxonomy (NCBI): domain Eukaryota; kingdom Metazoa; phylum Chordata; class Mammalia; order Rodentia; family Ctenodactylidae; genus Ctenodactylus; species Ctenodactylus gundi. The sequence goes on along the minus strand of PVKB01000482.1, from coordinate 609,918 downwards.
AGAGGCAGGCTCCATATTAACAAGTCCTCTACTCAGGAATATAAATGGGGCATTTGGAATTGCTCCTGACAGGCTTCAGGCAGCTAATGCACTCGGCCTTGGGGTAGGGGAGCAGAGCTGGGTTTGGTCCTGAGGGCCCTTCCGGCCAGCCTGGTTCTGAGGTGGGGGTGGCAGAGGAGAGGAGGCCCCTTCCACATCCCGTGCGTCAGGCTGGGGATGGCTGCTCCCAGTCCTGTCTTGCTGGTCCTTCAGGGGCCTGCCTCCTCACATGTCCTTCCGTCAGTGGAGTCCCTGTTGCCAGGAAGCCCTGCAGGCGTTTCCTGTGCCACCACAGGGTCTGCTGGTGAGTTGCGTCCACAAGTCCACCTCAGTGTCATCTCCCCCAGCTTCTTACTTTGACAGTGCCTTCCTAAGAGCCTTCAGTGCCCTGCCCTGGGGCTGACTTCCTGGTACCCGGGGCTGAGAGGGAATGAGGGAGAAGACAGGAAGCTATGGGCAGCAATGACTGGGCCTTCCATGTACGCCCGTGCTGAAGTCCTCCGTGGACTCGGTTCAGAGGGAGAGCAGGCTCCAGCTCAGGGTTTGGGCCACATGCTGCAGGTGAGTGCCAGAATCATTTACGGCATGACGCTGGGCTTTGTGGCCCACGGTCTGCTGCAGGGTCAGATGGGAGAGAGGGGAAGTGTCAGTGTTCTGAGCCCGTGGAGGCAGCGGGGGGGGGGGGGGGGGGGGGGGGGGGGGGGGGGGGGGGGGGGGGGGGGGGGGGGGGGGGGGGGGGGGGGGGGGGGGGGGGGGGGGGGGGGGGGGGGGGGGGGGGGGGGGGGGGGGGGGGGGGGGGGGGGGGGGGGGGGGGGG